>OY728165.1:1485591575-1485861575 GCA_963277665.1 Viscum album | reverse complement strand
GTTCATGTTGGATATGAGATCAGGATTAGTATTTTTGGCCAATTTATGTGCTTCTTAGTTTACCATGACTACCAATATGGATTGTCAAGAAGTTTGGGAGGCTGTCTTGGTTGGGGTGCCCCTTTATATTAAATGGGAAACAGAAAACACTTCGGTGAGGGCACAACACTAGGAATAGTGACTTGGAGGATTGCAGACCGAAACAGAGAACCATACCTCACCACGCCTTTGGTGGAGGCCGTGATGAAGAAAAATTCTGAAGCAGTAAGAAAAACACCTAGGTGTAAACCATTTTCAGTTGGTATACTAAAGAACATCATGACCTAGAACAGGCCATGGTGGAAGTAATGGTGGGGTCTAGGATAATAAGAAATTATACAATTTGTCTCTATTATTAATAGCTCTCATTCATTTTTAGGTTGAAACATATTCATCTTAAATGAGAATTATTGAATGAGTTTTTTAATTTTATTATCTTACATAATAACTAATCTTCACTTCTCTTCTCTAATTACATAAAATTATAGGTGCATCAGATGAGCCTAGGGCATGGTTGGGTTGTTCTCTCACGATGATGATCTATTTATGGATGTTGTCACTAGGTAAGTGTTAGGTTTACCCGAAAGGATCTCTATGATTAACTCATTGTGCACTTCATCCTTTGGATCATGCAGAATCAAGTGATCTTGATAAAGGTAACCATCCCTTCTCTTTCTCCCTTCATTATTTATTTATCCCAATTGATCATTGTGGAAATACCTATTATTTTTTGGTTAGTGTTGAGTGTAGAGTGTCTTTTTCTTACAGATGTTTGGTTCCTGCTTGTCTTCATTTAACTTGGTGGTGATTTTTCCAATGATGGTTTATCCTCGATCATCTTTTCTTATATTGATAATGTTGAACTTCTAAATCTTTGTAGGGGACTCGTTTTTTTTCAATTTTTATTAGTAATCATAAAGTTATCATGATTTATCTCACTGGGGAAAGGTGGAATTAATCATAAAGAAGATGAAACGAAAATTAAAGAAAATAATTGGATTTTGGTTATAGTGGTCATATGTGTTTAAACCATAATGATGGTTTCCCTCTTGTTTCAATAGATAATGCGAGATATCTAGTTTATGATATGGATTTTAATATTTTTTATTTTGGAATTGGATAAAAAAAAATTTGGTAATGTTTTTTTTCCAAATAAGAAATATGCACGTTAATTTAATTTTTTTGTTCCTCAAAGCTAAATGGAAAAGGGATTTATGCTAGAAAGCATGTTTAAAAATATTATTGTTATTTATAGCTGATGCCTTAGGTTTCTTATAGTTCTGACCTATGATAAATGACACCGTATTAAAAAATATATTTAGCGGTGGATGTTTTTGGTTTATCGATGGTTTAAACTATCGCTAAATTGTTTCATGGTGGTTTTTTAAAACCACCAGGAAAAAGGCATCACAAAACTTTAAGTGGCAGTTTTTAAAGAGTCATGAAAGGATTTATAGGATATTTTTAAAACTGTCGATATATGTTACTCAGCGGTTGTTTTTTATATTTTTTTAAATATTTTTTATTTTTTTAATATTTTTTATTTTTTTAATATTTTCGTATTATTTATTATTTATTTATAATTTATTTATTTTATTATTTATTCACTTATTTATTAATCATGTAATAAATTCATATTTCATGCATGCCATGCATAAATTTAGTATCTATATGTGTTGGGGGAGATTTGAACCACTCACATCGAGGTTATTCTACAAAGACATTGCCACTCCAGCAAACTCATCATGTGGTAACTAAAAAGAATTTAATATACTTATATTTATACATATAAATATTTATAAATATGTATTCATAAATAGTAATGTGAGATAATAACAATAAATTATAAATTATAAAAAACAGATAATACAAAACAAATAAATATGAAATAAATAATAAATAATTAATGAATAATGAATAATGAATAACAAACCAATAATTGTTAAATAATAAATAAATAATATAGAATAAATAATTAATAATAAATAATAAACCCTAAATATAAAATATTAATAAAAAAATAATAATAAATAAATAAATTGATAAATAGTATTTAAATAATATATAAATAATGAATAAATAATAGATAATAAATACTAAATAACAAATATAAAATAAGTTTTAAATTAAAAATATATTAGAATAAATAGATATTTTAACAAATAAATAATTTAAAAATATATAAAAAATTAATAAATAATAAATAAGTAATCAGTTAATAAAAAACTAATAATATATAATAAAAGAATATATAAGAAATAAAAATTAAAAATTAAAAATAATGAATAATAAATAGTAATTAATTAATAATAAATAGTAAGTAAATATAAAGATTTACAAATAAATTTATTTAAATACGGTTATATATGTTATAAAAATATATAAATATAAAAAAATTTACATTAATGTATATAAATACAAGCACAAAGACACACACACACCAACCAGCAGAATACAAAAATATATATATACCAACATCATATATATAAATCTATGTTAATGTACATAAATATACATAAATGGGTAAATATATATATATATACTGATATTCATAAATTCATATAAATATCAATGCATAGATGCAATTATATGTGATTTTTAAATAAATATTGATAAATATAAATAAATTATTAATATACATATATAAATGTATAGAAATAAAAAATATATATTTAATAAATCACCAAAAGAGGGAAAACCATAACAATTGAAAAGCCATAAAATCAATATGAATGTAAATTCATGGAATAAAATCATATACAGCCTAACAAGCATATGAAGACACACTTAAATGAAGCTAAAATCACGTCGAATGTTCAAAAAACTTATTATCTGAACAAAAAGAAAAATATTATAGGACGTTAATCATTTTTATATGTTGAAAAAATATTGATCGGGATTCCTCTAGTTAATAGGTCATATATCTCTTCGTAGGCTTTGATTTGATATATGGTAGATCCCAAACAGATGCCCGGATCAAAAAAATCGGTTGTTTGAAGTTAAAGTTCTATTTTCAACTCCTCTTAAAATAGTAAATAATTTTATTAATATAAATTAATTTTATTTCATTTCCTAAGATTCAATTTGACTGGTTTTGGAGCTAAAATAGACACTTCAATCAAAATTTATGGTCATTTAATTCTAAAATTTGAATTTTTATTAAATAAAATTAATTTAGTATTAGAAGTGGTATTTTGAAAAACCGTATCTAATTCATGGATATATGGGTGGGGAGGAAATGGTTTATGGTAGTAGTTGATAACAATGATTGTGGTATGCATGATTATTTTCATGGTGATGTCAGGGATGGAACTATGACTGATGAAGTGGGTTGAATCTGGGATTCCTTATTATTTTTTGTGCTGAAATTTGGGATGCTTTCTTGGTAATGAATTTATTAAAAGGACATATAGATATGATTCATGTTTCTGATTTCCTTTCCCCACTACTAGATTCAGCTACTTGTGCATAGTTTATTTATCATTAATTTAATCTTAGTATGAGTCCTATAGTACCAAGAATTATGGAAAAATATCAATATTGAATGATAATAAATCTTGAGGAACCTTGGAAGAGGTTTGATTATGCTTGGAGGTCATGATTTTTGGTTGGTAATTTAATTTAAAATGACAAAAAAAAAATTATAATTAATCGATATCAAAATAATTAATATTGAACTTGATTATTCAGTGCTTATATGATTTCTAGTTCTTATAATTTGAAGTCGAATGCATGAGAGGTGATAGATATAGTTGAATCCTTTGCTAGGTTTTTTATTATAGAATGGTTTTATGAAATATATTATTATTATGTTATGTGATTTTATGCGATACCCCACCCATGTCTATAGGTTCAATGATACTAACAAACTCTATAGGTAGTCTTCCCCAACGTCCATATTGGAGAGTAAGGGATAGATGACTACCCCCTCTTTCACTAATCACTTCTCTTAATAGTATTATGTGTCCGTATGTATAGTGGTTACACTTTACATAAATGTGTATAAAGGGTTGTAATGTATTGTGGTTATTTCACACACCTTTATCTCTAGATATAGTATCCTAAGGATTATTATTGGTATATTGTGTATGGACTGTGATTTCTTGAGGTGTTTTACATAATGTACAGTATGTGGAAGCTCCCAAAAACTAATCAGTTACTATTTGGATAGAAGGTTGATGTTGATGAAATGATGTGATGGATGGGTTGTATGTTATGTCACAGTTTCCCACATATTTTCATGTACGGTTATATATTTTTAGATAGATGGATCAGGATGTGTTACATTGGGGTGGAGTGGAAAAAAATTGGGATGTGGTAGTAGGGTCCCAACATTTGATGTTTTGTTGGATATTTTATTATTACTTATATGAAATTCTTAGTTAGAGAGCCCTAGTGAGGTTGGGAACTTACCATTCCTATTTAGGTTACGAGCTATTTTCACTTGTTTATTCACTAGAATTTAGCATGATTTTCTTATCGTATATTTGAGGGGATTTGGGGAGGATCCTACTATATATACCTTTTGTGATCACCCTATATATATAAACTATCTTCTAATACTACAGAAGCATATTGGTGATCAAGATAGACATTACTAGCTCATTTAATTGTCCAGGATTCATTTGGGCTATGTAGTGAGCACCTAGAATTTACATTTAGTTCATATAGTTTTCCTTGCATTTGTTTCAGTTTTTTGAAAGAACATGAATTTATTGGGGTATCTTTAATATTCTTATGACTTAGATTTGTTTAGGTATTTTATCTTATGTCTCATTTCTCATGTTCTTCTTAGAGGTTAATGTATCCCATTTGTGTGTATGATATGCCATCAATGTTTTTCACCATCCCATGGCTTATTAGAGGTGGGATTCAGGTATTATTTTCACCATTATCTCATTTTCGACCCAATAAGGGTACCTTTGGGGTGGGGGTCATGATATAGTGGTGCCAAAGGTTCTTATTAGGTATAAGAAGAAGTTTGGAGGAAAAACATAGTGAATACTACATGAGATAATTGATTAATTGTGTCACATGAGTTTAGTATGTGATTTAAACAAGAGATATCAGTTAGGATATATATATTTATTTCCCCATGATTCAATGTGAGGAACATTACATTTATTGAGCCTACTAAGGGATGTGATTATGCTTGCGGGGTTGAGACCTGGGAAAGGATTATTCATTTTTTTAGTTTTATTCAATTCTTGAAATGGCTATACCTTCATATTAGGTTTTACATTAATGAAACTGTTTATATTAAATATTCCATATTCAATGTTTGATAGTCCCTAGACATTTTTCTTTTGCAAGTATGTATATAGGTCAACATCCTCATCAAGTTTTTTCCAAATATGTTCAGCAGGATGTGACAAATGATCATTTTAGAGTCAAGGTCTATGATGATAAAACTTAGAGGAGTACACTATAAGAGTTTTAGTACTTGATTCTATAGAATTATGAGGGATTTGGTTTAGATTCAGTGACATAGGAATGGTTATAAGAGGAAGATATAGACGTCAATTTGATCCATTATCAAAAGGATCACTAGGTTAAATTTGTGGTAGTCATGTTGTGTGGATAAACTAGGAAGCGGTAGTTCTTATTCATTGTGGATCATAAAGAGTCGGCTATTTCATGAGATTAGTTTAGAGATCAGTTCTGATCCATGTTTCTTTTTTCAACAGAAAAAGTGGCCAACTATCCTCAGTTATTTACCCTTCAACATGGAATCTCTAGTGTTTGGTTGTTTGGGATAAATTTTAAGACCCTTATGTAATATTCTATGAAAATAATTCTAAATTAGGAGGCTAGTGTGAGAATTTTTGATGAAGTTTTATGGAAAGAGATCCATCTCTAGTTCACCCCATTTATGCTGCAAATGTATTTCAGTGTGTTGGTTGGAGTAGAGGTCATTGATATGGTCATGGTCATGACTAGATAATCATAAGAGTGGAGTATATATGATTCTCCACATATAAGATATATTTTTTGGGGTTCCTATTTTCCATAATAGAATAGTTTTTAGACACCTTATGGTAGCTCTCATCCCTTATCATCTCATTTTTCTATGGTTGAAAGCTCTCAGAAACTTTCGAATAGATCCAATGTCTACTTTTCTAATGGAGGTAATGGTTTTCGGTGGAAAGAGTTCCTGAACTTTTAATTCTATAAGAATGTAGTTGGTGTACTACTTCTGGTTCTACCATTGAAATATTTTTAGTTTAGTTATTAGTAGCAGGGTTCTCCAACTTTTGACCAATAGAGAGGATATGGAGCAGGTAGAGGATAGCCCTATAATGCTCATCATCCTCAAAAAAAAACACAACCATGGAGGTGGCTCTAATCAGGGTTAAAGAGGTCATTGAGGAGGTCATGGTCAACTTCATGCATTAGAGTTACCATTTTCAGGTGAGCTAGACCTAATTTGAGGTTCCCTTTTCTTGTTTTCTACTTGTTTTCAAACCTTTTTAGATTTATGAGTTATGCACTAATTCTTGTGACAGACCTCTTCCATGATTTAAGCCTTTAGGTGGAGTTAATTATAGTTATCTAGGTATTTACAAACCCAATTCAAGGTCAACATTATCTATATTAAATATATAGAGACCGTGAGATAGTGCTGGGATAGCACCACTCTTAGGAAAATTTTCAATGTTTGCGATTATACCCATATGAAATCATCTTTAGCATGGAATTGATATATTCAGTGAATGATATAGTGGATTGTTTCATGGGTAAAATTGTGTTTTATAATGTTGATGAATATTTTGGTATCTTCTATGGTTAGGAAGACACTTACATGGGTTGCATGCATGTTCTATCACTATCTTCCTGGATTGTTAAGTTGATGTTGAGTTCATCAGAGTTTCAGCTCGCATTTTTTTCTAGTGTTGTGGAAGAGTGCCCTGATGTGTTTTATAAAAAGGTTGTGGAACTACCACCTTAACGAGGGGTCAATTTTGGTATAGAGCTATAGTTTGGAACTTCTCTTCTCTTAATGTCTCTATATAGGATGGTGCCTTCTGATTTTTTGGATCTAAAAAAATCAATAATCTATTGTAGCATGTTTTTGTTTAGCAGAGTGTGTTCTATTAGGATAATATGGTTCTACTAGTAAATAAGGATGATGTAATTCTATTTTTATATATCAAATATTTTCACTTAAACTAGGTTATATAAAAGAATTTTTAGGCTATTCCATGGATTGATGAAATTTTTTTATCTGGAAGGATCTAGTTGGTTCTCTAAGTTCTATCAATAATTGATATATCATCAAATAATGGTGAAAATAAACATAA
This sequence comes from Viscum album, assembly GCA_963277665.1. Lineage (NCBI taxonomy): Eukaryota > Viridiplantae > Streptophyta > Magnoliopsida > Santalales > Viscaceae > Viscum > Viscum album. Next base: position 1,485,854,235 of record OY728165.1, on the reverse strand, counting down.
AATAAAGACTACTTTTAGATGTTGTTATAGAAATTATGAGTTATTTTTCATGACTTTCATTGTAATTAATTCTCTAGATGTGTTCATTGGATTAATGATTTTGGTGCCTGAGAGTTTCGGGGCTAGTTCATAGTTATTTTCATCAACAACAACCTTATTTACTCCACGTCTAAGGAGGATCGTTTAAAGAATTTGTGAGTGGTTTTTTCAGTTCTTCATCACCATAAACTATTGGGGAAGCTATTAAAGTGTGATTTATACGATTTTTAAGTTATTTTATTGGGAAATTTCAGGTTTAGGTGTGGTGTAGTCATGGATCCTTCAAATATTTGGGTGGTTGTTTATTGGGAAGATCCAAATAATGTCATCAAGATGTGATGTTTCCTTGGTATTTTAGGCTATTATAGGGGTTTTTTACCTGATTTATCTTTGATTTCAATACCTCTAAAAACCCTGACCTGAAAGGACCATACATTCTTTGAGTCTAACCATTGTCAGACTACTTTTGTGTACCTGAAATAAAAATTGGTCATCACCCCATTTCTGCATTTTCTAGAAAATAGAGTTTAGTTTGAGGTTCTCTGTGATGGTTCACATCTTGTCTAGGGTGGTGTTTTGATGAAACAGATTTCATATGTTTCTAGTGTTGGGAATAAATAGGAAAATAGAAGAGGGGTGAATTGTGCCCATTAAAAACACTTAGATAAATTAAAACTGACCCCACTTTGTGATTTAGAAATAAATACCATTTTATTTTCTTGAAATATATTCATTAGCAGAATAATAAAGAATAAAAAGAAACATTAATTTTTATTGTGATTTGGGTAATAATGGTCCCCAATCCCACTCCATCAATTCTCTCTCCATGAGCTTGGTGATATCCACTAAAAAATTGTTTTTATCAAGGGACCTCAATAACTAAGTATAGGTGGTTGAAACCTTACAAAAATTATTTTATAGGGCCTTCGGTTCTTTTATATATAACCTATAAAAACACATGTTAGTACAAGAAGCTGACATAATAGAAATTAAATGGAAATAGATTGTTGAAAACATGTTTAGATAACAGTTTCCTCCATACCATAAAGAAGAATAGATACTCATAGGAATATGAGAAATACCATTCAACATAGTACTTCCAAATAAACAATATATTATTATAGAAAATTCAAAGAGGACGTAACAAAATCACAAATAACTTCTTAGATATTGGAAAAATGCATTCAGAAGTAGTTTAAAATATGTATGTCTCCAAATTATAGTCCTTAAAAAAGAAATAGATGAAGTTCTAAATATTATAATAAGAATTTTTTTATAGAAACAATAACAATAATAATCTCAAAAATTCCTAATTAAATAAGAAAAATATAAAACTTTCTGAACATCATATAAACATAGAGTTATTCAAAAAGATATAAATCTTATATAATGATTAGATAAATCTATTGAGAATAAATAAGAATCATGATTTGATTTTGGTCATGAAGATATGAAAATATTTCCATATAAATCATGATTTTCAAAATGCTAAGAACTTTTGAAAATAGAATTTAAATATTTCAATGAAAATAGTAACATCCCTTAGAAATAGGAATGATTTAATCTATTTTTAAGGGAATTTTAAATGGCATTTTAATATAATTTAATGAGATAATAACTTTACAGAAAACATTTTATAAATCATGGAAATATCCAATATTCCAATCATACAGATGACTGATTCAATGTAGTAATTATTTTCATGAGGTTAACATCGAAAGTATGGTTCAAAATTTACAATTATTAAAAATATTAGGTTTAAAAAACAAATATTATATAGTAAAATATAGGGTTCTTCATAAAATTTAGGATCTAAAATCTAATTTTTCACCCCAAATGTATGTTTCCAAAAGTAACATTTCTGAACAAAAATTAGGTTCTTGAACCTAACGTTCACCTTAAGCATAGGGTTTTGAATAGTGTGTTGGTCAGTGTACAAAATTATAGAAGAGGGTAAATTTTTTTCCAATCAATATTTAAATTTAAAAATGATTTAAAATAAAATCCCTCAAATTATAAAACATCTTAGTTAACCAGAATAGTAGAAATATATAATTCATTGTTTTTTAAGTATTTCACAAAAGATCAATAATAGATCTATTAAAACAATTTTAAAATACCTTAAATTTTTGAAATAATTTTTTTTATTTTAAACATGGTATATAAAAAACTTATTGAATATAACTATCAAAGTAATTTTTTTCTAAATAGTTTGGAAAACTAGAAATTGGTTTGTTTTTCAAATAGGGTAAAAAAGAAGAAAAATCATAGTGAAATAAAACAATAGGTTCGGTATTAAGCTGAGACCTAGTCCTCTACTCTTATCAATAACCCACTACTATGTATTTTAACAAAAAAATAAACTGATCTACAACCTAAATTGGTTTTTAAATAAAAAAAAATGACACTGGTATCTCGGGATACACAAATTATATTCCATAGTTATACAAGGGATAATGGATGTAAAAGAGTAAAGGAAAGTGTATCAAGTTCACTCTAATACAAATCAAGAGTCTCTACAGATAAATTAAAAAATTAAATTAAACACATCTCAAATGTAAAAAAATAGATCAATTATAAAAAGTGATAAGGTTTAATGAATCTCAGTCTGATTAGTTTCATTTGATCAGTTATCTTCAAATCTATCCTTGAAAATATTCCACTTAGTAATTCACTATGAGGTGAAAAAAATATTGTCATGAAGGTGTACAGGGATATAGTGGAATGTCAGAGTATATCGCATGCACATGAACTGGAATTCACTATGCATGTGTTTCTCTCTATCTTGTCCAAGAGTGGATCTAATTATTAAATATAGAACCATCCCTAATTATCCAATTAGAGGATATTAATATTTTAATCCACACACTAATTTTAACTTTAAATGAATTGAATCTATAACAAATTATCTAAAATATAGTTGTAGGTTATTTCAATATACCTTATCACTTAAGTCATACATGGTAACTTAGTCTTTACTTAATCATATTTACTTTCCTTTACCATGATCAATTTCTATGGTCACATGGAATAGTTATTTGTTTTCTTCTTGTTCATGCTAAAATTCTTCATGAGGTCACTTAAAATCTTCATGTGGTCACTTAATTTCTTCTTGTGGTCACTTAAACTCTTCATGTGGTCACTTATTTTCCTCATGTGCTCACTTCACTTCATCTTGTGATCACTTCACTTGTCCATTTGGTCATTTCACTTCTTCTTGTATAGGTTCTTTTCTTATCATGGTAGGATGAATAATTCACGTGTTATCTTGAATCCATCATGCGATCAATTGATACTAAATGTGTAGTCAATTATATACATAAAATATTTGTCTCCCCCAAAGCATGGTTACTTGATTGTTCATGTTGTAGGTTAGATTTCAACGTGCAGTCACTACCACACTGTCACGTGACCTTTATGGTCAGCTGAACTTATTTATGCAGTAGGTTATCACTATCACTAGAAGACCATTTTTATCATAAATAATGATATATGTTCTCTTTATTCATTATCATAAATCATGACATATATATATGAAATGAATTTAATACATTCGTTTTTCTTATTTAATCAATTTATCAATTTATTATTCTCCTTTTTCAATTATAAAAAAATTAAATTCAAGCTAAAAAATAACAACAAATAAGAAATAAACCCTGAAAAAAATTGAATAATAGGAAATTCATAAATACGGAAAAATTATTTCATTAATATCAAAAGGATTAAAGAGAGAGAACTTATTAGTAATTCGAATCAGAATTAGATTCAAGAACATCCTAGATGTAAGTAGGGAGAATAGGATCCTTTTATTTTGATGTGAAGCCTGATAGAGGAGGGTAGGGTTGTATTGTTGTAGAAGAAATTGGTTATTGGATAAACACATGCTTTGAAATAGGAAAAAGGTGTTGAACTTGTTTCTAGGAGACAAGAAAAAAGGATTAAAAAAGTATGTTATAGTATAAGGATATGTTGAATTAAAAGGTAATGTAGGAAGAACTAAAATGGAAATTTTGGCACTGTAATGGTAATTTTAGAGTAATCTATGAAATAATTTATATCACTTGATCCATATTCCACATCTTGGAAATAATATTATTTTTTCCTATAAAGGCTTCCAAAATTGGAATTATAAATTTCATATTCTCCACTTGACATTTGAAGGATTGAATCAAGGGAGGCATTCTGAGATCACTATCCAAGGATCTAAACATGGATTTAAAATTAGATTTGGTGAATATCCTAATAAGATAGAATTCAAATTGAATCTTGATTATATCTCTATCTTGGACATCTTGTTTGACATCTTTTCTAGATTACTCTAATGTCTTATCTATATAGGTTTGAAAACCATAAAACACCATATCATTGGTTTTATGAATCTCCTCAAAAACCACATTCAACTAATTTATTATGAGCCTTCTGATTCCATATTCATTAATAAGAGATAACATATCTACAGAATTTACTGAGTAAGATAAAGGGAAATCATCTAAAGAAGAATTATGAAACAATTAATTTAGAAATATTTGATCTCACTTCAACAAAATTACTTTAAGATCAGCTTAAAAAACACCCACTTGAGCTCTCAAATCCACAATATAAATTTTCATCTCTTTCATTTTAAGATTGAATATTTTTTTAATATGAAAAATAACCAAAGTTAATTTCTTGACTATATCCTCTTCTCACAATGGGTCCACTGCATTACAAAAACCAAAAAAGGTCTCTTTCAACACACCCATACAATATGATTTGAATTAATTAAAATAAAAATTGGTTATAGAGGCTTTAAAATTGGTAGAAGTAGGTAAAGGAGTAGACAGATAAAAATATAGTTTTCTACCATGTAACTCATCATTATATTCTACTGACCTAGGTCCAATGAATGCACTTATACTACAACCTCATTTTCTTCTTCAAATTCAAGAACATCTATATGGAGATATGAAACAATATTACTTATTCTAGTATCCACTATTTCCTGAACATTTTTGGTAGGAGTTAAAAAACTTTTCTTACAGAACTTGTTCATCTAAATGTATGAGTGGGGATACCTAAACTATTCATTTAAAATCAATCACATTTGTAAAATATCATTTCAATACTCTCTAATAAGATGGGATGGAAAGTACACCATGCTCAATTGGGATACCCACATTATCATCACCATCTAATTTAGAGTAATCCAGTCCTGGTACTACAAAACATAGGGACTTATCCCACATATATGGTTCATCTTGTGCACCCGGACAAGGACTACTTTCGATAACAAGGCTTATATGAGCAGACTTCCCCATTTTCTTCAGACTCAAAAGATTCATCCCATCCTAGTTATTCAAAAAATCTATGTATTTACACTTTAGTATCAATGAGTTAATTATATTTCAACTGATACTCATGAGAAGGTAGAGATAAATGAGAGTTTAGTGGTCCAAAAGACATTACTCAAGAGGATTCCCTAATATCCTCAAAAGCTACCGTAGAATCCTCACTAAGGCCATCCAACATCTTTTACTATATATTTAAAACCATAGAAATATCACCTTTATCATAATTATATACAACTAATTCATCAGGCTCTAGACTAGGATATACATGGTCTCTTGGTCTAACTAAATCCTTAACGGGATTAAATTTTTCATATATTTTTTCACTATCATCCACCCATTTTTTTCTAAAAGTGCTATAATTTACCTTAATAGGATTATATATCTTTTTATTAAAGATCAAACTGTGAGATTAAATCACCTTTTCCTACCCATTAAAAACTAATCCCATAAAATCCAATAGAGATGAGATGAACTTGGGATACGGAAATTGAACTTTGAGGAAGGCCTACAAAACTCGTCCATATGTCTCATTCCATACCGTGATAAAGTGATATGAAATTAATTCCTCACTAAAAAAATAAACAAATATTATTGGTTCCTTAGGATACTAAATTACCCATTCCTAGGACCAATTATGTGTAGGATAAAGTTTTATAATAGTCTAATTTCTATAGTACATTCCACTATTGTTTGTATTCTGGGTGTCATATTCCCAGTAAATTTGTAAAGATCATTCTAAAACTAGAAATTGAAATTATTCAGAGGATATTATCCCTGATAATATTTATACATTCAATAATTAGGAGTATTTAAGCACTCAGTATATATTTTTTAAGAGATAACAAAAATTTCTCTATTTACCACTGTCCAAATGGTATGCCTTTAATCATCAAGGATGAATTCTATATAAGTAAAAAAATATTTAACTAATCTTGGATAAAATGGATTACCATTATACTTAAAAAATTCACTCCAAATATTCCTTTTAATCAATTTTCAAAATAATTATTTTCAATAATAAATCCATTTGTCATCAACTTTTTTTTATATGTAGACAGGTTAGTCTAACAGATGAGGCTTGATAGGCCTATCCATAGCACATGATATGCCTCAGTATTTCTTAAAATTTATTTGAATGATTTGAGACAATAGGAGATGATGAATAATGATCTCTCTTCATACTTATTATTTTTCACTATAATTAGAACTCTTGAGGTTCGGTTTTGAGTTCAAAAGTGATGTTTAAGAAAGTTGGATTCAAGAAAATGAGGGAAGTAGGGATTCAAAAAGAGAAATAGATTTTTATGTAATGGATGTGTGATGATTCCAATTCCAATTTTAAATTCCATCCAATAATTTGAGGATTAAAATAATAATATAATTAAAGAGAATCCCTTTCGAGAAACATAACAAAAAATTTAAACATATTTAAACATAATAGGTATATTGACCATGTATTCATAGAAATTTAGATAACTCAGGTTAGGTAAACTGATTGCCTGATAAAAATCTCAAGATAGGTATACATACTCTAAACACATGGTAGATTAGATAATGAATGGTTGGTTTATGGACTTCTTGACAAATTGTTCATGGTCACTTAACAGACAGTATGAAAAAAACCATGGCCACTTAACAGACTATGTGAATAAAAACATAGATTCACTTTAAAAACATTATGAACAAAGATTAATGGTTACTTAAAAATAAGATTAATAAAAATAAAAAACATAAATTGAGAAATATATTAATAATCATAGATATTAATCCTTATAACAATAATTTATAAAAATAAAAGAGTTATAAATAAATTGAAAGATTTAGACATAACTTATCATACATAACTCTTGGTTGATATAATCCATTCTCTCAATATTCAATATACTTTTAAGTATTCTAGAAATGTGATTTTTAGTTCCAATGAATCTAAGATTACTATCCCTTTTTTGAAAATTATATATCAAAAATTTATGTATTATATGAAAATCATTTTTCCTAGAATGAGTCATAATATTCATAGGTATGTTTATAGAACTTATATTTTCACAATTAATATGGAATTTTATAAAATGATATCCATAATCAAGTAGTGTGTGTTTAATCCATAACATTTTTTCTTAATAAATTCCTTTAGATTTTTACATAGCTTCAGTTGTGGAAAAGGAAACTAAGTTCTATTTATTAGAGACTTTCCCAAAAGGTTACATGTTCCAGTGGTTCTTTTTTTATCTAACTTACCATAAAAAAATATTAATTTAAAGAAATAACTAATTAAAATTATGGTCCCCTAGTATAGATAATCCATTGTTTGTAATTTGAGGTATTTGAAAATTATTTTTCCAATATTCAAAGGTGGTTCCACTATATTTTCATGAAAATGAGTAGACAAAAATAAAATAAACATAATATCTTTTCAGATAAAATTAAAGTATAGTTATCTTCCTATAATACCTCTATATATAGTTTGGAAAAATAATTTTACAGTTTCATCCAGATCTAACTTACCTCTTATACTCATGGGAGTATCACTGCCTTTTTTTATCCACACCAAAATGATTTAAATAAGACTTTCTGTATTTTGTTTTACTCCAATGATTCCATCCTTATATTTAAAAATCTAAAAACCATGGAAGAAATTTAACTCACCCATCAAATTCATTTGGAATTAATTTTGAAAATTCAATTCATAATGATTTTTTTGATGATTCAAAATAATTTCATCCATATAAATTTGAACTTCTAAAAAATCTTTGGAAATTCATTTTATAAATAAAACATTATCAAATATACCTTTTGAAAACCATTTATAAATTAAAAAAGAGATGATAAAATCATAATAAGATCTAGGATATTTTTTTTATGAGATCCACAATGATGGTCCTCCTACATACTCATTACTCATAATTTATGAACTATTGATTTAGTGGTGTTTTTTGTTAAAGTTGTGATAAGATATCTTGATGTTCAACTGAGTTTCTAATAGATGCTCATGTTGGATTACCTCAATGTAGATCTCTTATAACAGTATATAGAAGATGTTCTTGAAGAGTTATAATTGCTCAGGGTATACAAGTATGTGGTACTTAATTTTTTTCTTCAAGGTCTTGTTCAAATAGTTCTTCATCACTAAGTAATATTTATATAGAATTTTTTACAAAACCATCATTTGTATTAGATGAGGTATTGATTTTCAAGTAATAAAGATTATCCCCACGTTTTTATAAATAAGTTCTAGGATCATGTGGATCTGTTTTTTCAAATTTGACACGTATATATTCTTCTACAATTTCAATTCTTTTATTCAACATCCTATATGATTTACTGGAGGTTGAATAACCAAGGAAGATTCCCTCATCTCTTTTGGTTGCAATGTTTTCACAAAATTCCTTGGTATTTAGAATAAATACTTTGCAGTCAAGAACTGTAAAGTAATTAAACTATGGTTTATAGATCTTGGATAAGTGTGAGATCCCTCAGAGGGATAGGGGTAAATGAGTAATCTCTTTTATTTGTTCAAATTTTTATTTTCTAGTTCAACCTCTATTGCTGGTTAAAACCTCGATCCACTCTTCTTGTGTCTCTCAACCTCACCTAGAATGATGTTTTAAGTCAAATGCATAGAACAAAAGGATTTACAAGGTTTTGTAGAATGACTTAATCCTTTCTATGTTGGTTATTCCCATCAACATAGATTCTCTACTATATTATAAGTTCATTACAGATATTAATTGGTTAAATACTGAATTTACAAGATAGTTATACCCCTGACTCTAATCAAACATCAACAATTGATTATACCCCCTAACTCCACCTTCTTCTCTAGTGATTGGTTATACACCCCCCCCCCCCCCCACAAATCAAAATATTTACACAACTGGTTGTACACCCAAACTCTATCATTCCTTTTCTGGTGGAAATATCCATTGTGGAAATATACTTTTGATTATCCACCATAACAAGTTTTTCGGATCACACTTTATCATGTACAATTTAAGTACAATTTCATAGATGATGGTCTCTCTCAAATATATCTGATCGCATATATATGATCATTTTCTTCTATGTAACACTGCTCGATAAAATATTTCCTCCATCTAAATTATGAGTTCTTTTCCTCAATCACATGTATATAAGATATGCACACACTTTTTTCAAATATTATTCTATGTAAGAATAACTTTCACAAATCAATTCACTTTTTTCTTCAATCCTCATGAATGTGTGATACAATATATGGTCTTATCAATTTATAAACCTTGGAACATAAATATATATATTATGTTATGTTCTTTTTATCAATTATATCAAAAAAATTGTATCTTCTCAAGACTTCACGTAATGTATGCATGAGGATTAAATTCATGTAATAATTCTCCTTAGTTTCTTCGCACACTCTTATATATGCAAGAGGAATTATGTATGAATGTGATCATGCATCTATACTTTTCACTTCGTTCAATAGTAAGATTGATATAGAGCGCAAGTGATCCTTCTACTTCGCAAAATATAGTCTAGGTGTGTACCCTGTCTCCATGAAAAAAAAACCTTCATCAAAGGATATTCAGGAGGATATCTCATCCATTTTCTACACAACTATATACAAATCCTTCCCAAGAGTATTTGTGAACTCGAAGGGATTCACAAAACAATTTTTTCATGAAGACATCCTATGAGTTAGACAAAAGTCCAAAGACCTGCAGGATCCCCTCTTCTCCTTCATGGAATAAAATGATTCATAGGATTCTTCTTCACAAAACAACATTTTTTATGGTTCTATGTGTTTCTATAGAATAATTATATCCTTATCAATATAATAGTAGTTCCCTTCAAATTTGGGTGATTGTTATTTACAGGAAAATTCCACCTCCAATTCCTTTAATAAAAATTTCATGTCTTTCTTTCAAGAAATATAATGTGTTTAGGTATATTATATCTCACCCAAACATTGCATGTTTCTCAAGTTATACTATGTTTCAGGTCATATTTTTTTTTCTAAGACTCGTCACTTCCATGTGATTCACATCTCATGATATTTTAAACTCAAACTCCCTCATGCATCATGGAGGCATTAACATCCTCTTGTATTTCCACAAAACCCTCATTATTCTTGATTATTTTCATGAAAATGAAGTTGTGTGACACTTTGATCCTATTCGATTATCTAAGACGATCAATATGGCATGATCTCATTAACTGAATTCGATCATCAGAGATGGTCAAACATTAGGATTTTATTTTGTAAATGAACCATTAGTTTCATTAATTTTAATATTGCAATGGAGTTTGAAGAAGATAGCCTAAAATAATCACATAGTTGAGATCAAACCAGTGGGATGGCTGAGATTCTATCTATATATTTTAAAACAAGGAGATCCAGTAACCTAAATTATGTGTCCCATACTTACAAACACTTTGAACCACCACTCCTTATTAATTAACCACACCTATCAACACTTTGAGCTGGATGCAGGGGATCGGCACCCACAAACACAAAAACCACATGCCACATGGGTCAGGTTGCATCTCTGATGTCCCACCAGCAACCTCTCCCTAGTCATGAACCCTCATATGAGTTCTCTTTTCTGCTGGACTTATACACGAACCCACTGACCAGTTTTCAAGTGGGAAACATAGACCAACTCTCCTACTTTGTAAAGTTCCTCCTCCCACTTGTAAGGGGTCAAGTTTGGACATGTTTCTTGTAATGGATGGCCATTTTTTAGTAAACTCACATAAAAGATACTTATATTATATTCTAAGTATATAATATAATCTCAATCCATTCTAACCATTAGATTCCAAACCATTTCTCAACATTAAATTCAAATAATCCCCATAAAAATATTAATTTACATGGTTGCATTCTTCTTCAAAATTTTGCAAAAAATGTTTCATCCTTACTGCATGACTTTGAAATTTATAAAAACCTTAAAAATAATCAAATATGGTTCTCATGCAAATAATTATTTTCAAGGTCTTCAATGAAATATTATTCGTCTCCAAACACTATTATAAACAATGTAAAAACTCCTTAGCACGTGTCTGGTATGGATAATAGTGATTCTCCATTATTCTTCAATTTTTCTTCTTATAAACTCTAACACATATTTACCTTTATTGACAATAAACAGAATCCAAGTAAACTTGGCACAAAAATCCCTCTCTTTTGATTTTCTGTCAATACACTTAAACTAATTCTTCAAGACAACATTGGAATCTCATTATTCTCCCCCTAATTGAAAATAAATAAATAGAGGTATTTAGGGGTTCTAATAAAAACTTATCACTCTTTAATGAATGGTACCACATTATTTTTTAAAGCAATGAGCTTAAAGTTATTTATATCTAAGTCTACATGGGTGAACCTAGTGTAGAAAATAAGATTGATGTTATCGAAGCATCAATTTTTCCCTAAATAACATTTTTCTATGATCTCATCCACTGTCGCATAAAAATTCTTCTTTTCAATGGATATCTGATCATGTTTTTCAAGAGATATTCTACACAAAACTTAATAAACACATCCTAAAATTTCAATTTCATAAAATATTACTCCCTTTGAATGTCATATTTCCCATGATCCATCACTCCCCCTTGAGAAGTAGATCGATATTATCAAAAAGGTTTTCAAGTGTGATGATCATAATTCAAATTCAGTGTTTCTACCCCTGAAAGGATACACCTCAATCATCATAATGGATATAATTTATATCCATGATGAACAAGTCATATCCTTTAATATCATACATGTTAGTTCATATAAAAAAGAGTAAGGGAATAAGGAGGGACCTAAAATGTTCTTAGAAGACACACTTAGATTAAGAGTCTCCTCTCAATATGGGCATCTTATTTTTCTTATATTTCTTAGAATTATTTATGAATTATTTATTAACTATTGACACTTATGATATAGATGTATTTTTTTATTCTTTATCAAAAGCATCACTTTGTTATTTCTACCTCTTCTTCATGCTTTCTTCTTAGGCTGGTAAAATTTTCATACAATTTTTTGTATGTTGACTAGTTTTTTTACACCCTTCACACTTGATTATTTTCAAGTCATCATTGTTAAATGAATTCTCATTAAATTTAACTTATTCAAATATCACCACATTCTTTCCTATTATCATGGAAAGCCTCAAATCTGTCTCTATTTGGTTAATATTCTCACACAATTCACTAGTGATTGTACATTACCTCACAATATGAATTATCTTTTCATTAAAATTATGAGATATCTCATAATGTAAGATATATATATATTTATCAAATTTTTTATCTTCATGAACACATATTCTGAAAACATAATTCAATCATTAAAAGTTTTCCTCTATTGATATTTTAGAAGATCTCTTGGCCACAATCATCACTTTATAATAATATATTCTAATTGGTTTAACATTCCCCCCCCCCCCAATGATTCATGACTCATCCCTAGTTAGGGCATGTTAAACATGCATGAATAAGATTTACGACCAAACACTTCACAACACATGAAACAACCTATAAACCTTGATCTTCCAAACTGATAGTAGATATACTCTGAAGACATTTTTTGTTCTCTTTTCATAGACTGTGGGTGTTTCTAATTGGGGGGAAATCGTCTATATTAATTAGTCCACACTTCCTTTGTGGAATATGTTTTATCATTTATTATTTTTTTCTAGCTAGATTTAGTCATGTCTTTCATGCCTACACTATTAGGACCCATCCCTATAGGCCCAAGCCATGACTCCCCAAACCCACCTCTATAGGACAAGGGATAGAATCTAGTTATATGTAGGCATATCAAACACATGGGATTGCTTATCTTAAGATACCTATATGTGTGTACCCACATAAATCTCCATGAAACGGTGTAGATATAATAATACCTGAAAAAATGCATGAATACATCTATCCATCAACCAAAGTACAATATAAGTACTCAAAGCATAAAAAAAGAAAAATATAAGACCACAAAAAACTTTAAAAGCATTAAAGAAGATCAGATAGAGGGGATCACTAACAAATGAAACTACCCCAAATCTCCTTGGTAAAGAACCAAAAAACACATCGGTGTGTCTATTACAATACGTTACTTCTACCCCAGGTCCTCCTGGTACTCCACCGAAAGGCCCATTGTCTGCACAAGACACAACATGTGCAGGAAAATCCAATGTATGGGTGAGTGTGGAAATTCCCAATAGGCTCCCAAAAAACCCCAAATAAGATGGAACAACTGAAAGGAAATAGTCGAGTCTACCTAAGCCAAAGGGAACCCAAATGAGAGAAAAACTCTATCTCGACCACTCCTCAACTATACACGACTAGTCATCTCAGTCCATATGGGGTGTCAATCAAGATACAAGACAATACTGAAAGGGATCCTAGAAAAACCAAGATATAATTTTCATAGACTCCAAGTCTCATAAGGTCTCAACTTCATAGCCAGCCATGGGATTCTACTCAAGGATCAAAGGTAACACTTATCGAGAATAACACACTCCATGAGCTCTACTATCCCAAATGGAACACATGCATGAGATAAACTCTATCAGAAACAGACCTTCCATCTCTGATGGCCCATCGAAGGGAACACTCTCCATTTGGAACTAATCTAGGTCTAAGTCTAATGCCTAACACCAAGGGTCATGGAAATGATATCTTACAACCTACAAAGCTCAGTGGTCCCATAGTGGAGAGGCATGTCCCTTGGCACAACACAAATGAGGGAGAACTACTCCAGCCCAAGCCTCATGTGAATCCCCTATAAAGAGTGTAAATAGGTACCTTCATATCACTGTCACCCCACAACATAGGGAGTATTAACTTTTAATTGTTCCATGAAACATATGAAGTACCAATAGTTAGAGTCTCACACCTCACTATGTTGAGGGATATTGAAATAATAGCTAGGTTTCACACGAAAGATGTAGGGGGACCTGATTCTAGAAACTGCACTCAATGAACAATGAATATCTGACTCTAATTGAACCACTCCATAGAAATATTGTAATATGGGGAAGTGTCACTCGGTATATAGAGGACTCACACCCAGTGTATAGGGTAGTTCCAACTCTACCTATATAATCACTATGTGGGAACCCCAAACTGACTCAACAGGGTAATACTTACCCTAGTCTAGAGGAATCACACCCTATTATGGCTGGGGACTACCTGCATTTCCTGAACATCATGTATGGAGGAACCACACACTAGTATGATAGGGGTGTACCAACTCCAAGGTTAGAGGAACCGCACCCTAGCATTATAGGGGATTAGCCACTCTATCTATACATCATATACAGAGGACCCTCACCCTAGTGAGATAGGGTGGTACTGAGTCCACAGATAGAGGAATATTACCCTAGTACAAAAGGGGATTACCTACTCAGTTGTTTCAATGGGTATGGAGGGCTTTCACCTTGAAGCATTAGGGTAGCTCTTTCTTTAATTGTATGAACGATATTGGGGACATGTGCCCTAGTCCATCAGGGGAGTTCCGACACTAGAATTACTAATTCTTGTGTAGAGGATCGAAACCCTATATAAATTGGGGTTCCACCACCACTGATCTAAGAGGAAAGGGAAACCCGTACCCCCATGCAATAGGGGAGTGTCATTCTTTGCATATCTCAAATAAACTCAATTGATCTCATGATTTGTTCAATAATCGCTCAATGGGGCATCATGCTCATTACCCCTCATGTTACAATGCACCCACAAGTATGAGACTTGTGCCCTGTTATGATAAGAGATCACCCATCTACCGGATGAAAGAGTATAGTGGGCTCATATCCTAAGATGATTGGGAAGGGTACCAGCCTCGATAATGCTCTAGTGATCCACCCCAATCACTCTGCGTAATCAAGAACCAAAAAATAATTGTTGTAATCATAACATTCCACACCATATCTCTAAGTCCACTAATATTCCTACCATCATGTTCTACACAGAAAACTACTCGGGATAGGCTACTCACAGTCCTGAATCCAGTTCCTAAAAAAGGAGATACGCTAGGCGAAAGTCTACAAGAAAAGTACACATTGTGTAATGCGGTCCACATGGTGTGTGAACCCAACTAAACACTATTTCATGTCCCCTATAACATGTCTTGGCTATCTATGTGAGCTTACATGGTGTGTACATGGTGTACATGGCATGTCTTGCCTCACCTGGGCCCCTAGTCATGCCCTTTCCCACATTCCTTGACCATCCGTGTCTTGACACACAGTAAGTACCCCCGGTGCATGGAATGTCTTAGCTAACCCACCCCTTGGACTTTTCCTTCACCCATGACCAAATACTTCACCCTATTTCCATGTCTCAATCTTTGTACTTCCAAGCTGTCAGGTCCCTCGACACGGCTACTCTGGTCATGTCCCTTGGCTACAAGACCTGGGATCACTACACAGCGTGTACCACCCGTACATGGTGTGTAGTTCCCAAATTTCATCTTCCTAAAATGGTAATAACACACAACATATAAACCTACACTATAGGCTATGTGATTCAGAATTCCAAATGGGAATTCCCTTCGATCTTTTGAAAACTCCCCAGTTATAGTTGAAACCCACATATTTACCCCCTGGGGATTACTAGCAGTTGTAAAAGGACATTAAACACCTAAACAATACATATAAAGGATGATTGAGACATATAACTCAAATATTACTACCTCGTGGTGAAAAAATAAATCTTCCAATGAAAATCCATTCATGGAATCCATTTCACCATGTTCCGAGAGCAATTTCTATATTGATTGGTGATCAGTAGGGCCTCTTCTCTTGGGTTTGGCCTCGATTCACCCATCACTCCAAGGGGGTTTCCTCCTCTCATTCGTTCACACACCAAATGTGGGTAAGGATATTGATTTAATTTTTATTAAAACAATATCATCCATTTAACACTATTTCCAATGAATTTCTTCTGACCCAACTCTCGGATCTGACAAATTTTATGTCGTGTCTTGGGTAAACACCATATTATAAACTCAATTGTGGGATAGGATTTCCAATCTACGGATTTGAATGAGTGTTATTCCATGTTTATAAAGAAACTATGTGCACATTGTGTAATTTATTTAATATTTTTAATATCACCACACTAAGGCTCTCTAGGACCTAGAATCTCTCACCAACTTAGTGCTAAACATCAAAAATATTTCTAGAAATGTTTCAAAGTCCTATATGGAAAAACCTGAGTCTCTAAATCCTCTCCACCTTAAATATTTTTTTCCCTAAAAATGAAAATCCTAGGAATAATTAGAAAACTAAAACTCTTCACAAGGAATCCCACTCTAGTGAGCTTAGAAAGGGTTCTCATGAGGCCAATAAAACATGCACTCAGGGGAACCAGAAAGTTTACCATACCCAACCCTAGCTCAAACTAGTTGTAAGTCTTGTAAGATGGTGGGAACATGTCTCCTAAGATAAAACAGGTGTGAAACACCAAACACATGGTCCATATATGGTCATATGTTCTAGTGGCACAAAACCTCGCTAACCTGATGTAGATACCGATATAACACGGAAGTTCTTATCCTCCCCAAGATGAATTACCTCAGGTTCTCTATAAGCATCTCATAGAAAAAGCTGACGTTGATCATGTGAGAGATACAATTAAGGACATAAGTATTCACAAGTTCAAACACTAGGTCTTACCAGGCCTTCCATTTGTGAACCCCCAACTATAACACCCACAAGAGGTAAACCAATTGACCATGGATGGAAGGAAACAAATCCACACTGAGAAAACATAAAAGGGATTAAATCTACTACTACAGAACGGTTCTATGAAATTATATCCCTCCAACAAGGCTGGAAAGTCTATAGGTAATGAAAAAAAGGCTCCAATGGTAATTCCAAGGCCTACCCTAACACTCCAGCACACAATTACACTCTAAAAACATAATTCAAAGTAACTGGTCCACCACACCTTGACACTATCCAATTTTGGTGGCACTGTCTCACAGGCATAGTTTTATTCACGTCTCAAAAATGCAGCTTGGGGTGAGAATCCATATTTCTTATGAGTCTAATGCTACATCAAAAAACACCAATTAAGGGTTCTACTAATTCCTTGAATCACCCTAGATTAGCCTCGAGCAGGAAGTGTAATAAAAATAGTACCTCACAATAGTGTCTGACAATACTACTGAAAGAAGAACAAATGACACAAAGTATAACTCTGATCATCCTTAGAGATTATGATTCAAATTCCTTTTTAGCCTCTATTTGACCCCCCCATCTTTTAGCTCTCTGAGCCTAGAAAAGACCACCTTGAGGAGGTGGTGGAAACCTCTCAAAATATCTTCCACCTCCTGCTATTCTCCCTGATCCTATACCACATCCTCCATCACGAGAAACTCCATTATCCTAACATTTCTTCTACCATAGTGATCATTCGACTATCTCTGTCATAGCATCACAGTGTGTCATACAATCAAGAGAAACATGTACGCAACCATCACAAGTGTAACACTGCATCTTCTATGGATGGTCAGGTCCCCGCTGCAAATCCTTCCTTGAAAATTTACATGTTTTAGCCTAGGATTGGGTATGACTCTTGCACCATGATCTTGAAAACTGCCATCTATTAGATAATGAAAACAAATCAGCCTATGATCAATATTTATATTCACATCTGATCGACCCTCAGCCAAGAATCTCTACACCACAATATATCACTCTAGTACCCCCCACATACAAAGGAAGACACAAGGAGACCTCACCTACTCGTATGTCTCTAGAGAGGGCATACATAAAGGTATGATCTCTAAAAACATGTCTCGGGCCATATCTAGGGAGTAACATGAATGGTCTGTAAACCTCTTCCATTGCTCTTTCATAGACATTCCACCCTAACAAAGTTGTAGGATCTCATGCATACATGCTAATCTCAGTGTGGCTGGATAAAACACTTCCCTAAAAAGATAATCAAAATCTATCCATGTGAGTGTCACCTCATCATAGATCAATATCAATATATTCAACCATCGCCTGGAAAATCTCTACAAGATTCATCTCTAGGACCACCTTCTAATCGGGAGGTGTCCATAAATGGAAAAAATGCTTGTGGCTGCATCAGGACAGTCATTATCTCCCTAGGGTTCTAGATCACCTAGATACTTTGGAGGACACTTCCTCAAAAACTGATACAGTGCACTCATCTAGAATGCATCCTCATCCTGAACTTCTGGAAAAACATACTACTCGATGGGTAGTGGCTCAAGCTGCAGACTACCTAGAGGTACACCTTCATGACCAATGCCCTACACTGAAGCCTCATCATTGGTAAAATCTTTATCACATTCCCATCATGGAACTCTATATATATTTCATTTGGGCGGCATCCTAAAATAGAGTCAATATGCACCACGATCAAATATTTTATCTGAGGATATGACTCAAGAAGCACATGGAACCCATAACTGAGTCATATATGATGCATGTACCAACATTTACCTACCACTAGTGCTTAAATTTTCTTATACAACAAGGAGGCTATCAAAGTCTTGGTAAATGGATTCTTCAGTCATCGCACCAACACTAGTGTCTCTAGCATGAAATCCAAACTCAAAACACTTTAACATTGTCATTATCTAACCCAAACCAAGATCAGTAAACTACATTCCCAATGTGTAACCCACTTTGATACCATTCAATCATGACACATCTCACTAGGGTCCAATCTGATACTCCCAAGCCTGCCTCCATAGTCCATTGGCTGGCATCCAGCATCAATTAGGCACATCATGAATAGGGTAGGCATTAGACTAAGGTACCTGTAGTTACGCACCCATATAAATCCTCATGAAATGGTGAAATTATATTGATAACTGAAAACAAAAATTCATTCATACTTCTATTCCACAACTAGATTAGAACAGATGTTCTGAAAACATAAAAAAAGAAAAATACAAGCCCTACAAAAAACTGTAAAGGAACCCAGCCTTCTGAGATGGAGGGGATCGGTGAAAAATGAAACTAATGGAAATATCCTCACCCAAGAACCAACACACAATTTGGTATGTCTTTTCCACTAACTTATTCCTTCTCCAAGTCCTCCTAGGACTCCATTAAAAGGGCTATTATCTACACCAAAAATGACATGTATGGGAAAATCACATGTAGTGGTGAGTATAATAATACCCTGTAGGTTCCCCAAAAACCCAAAATATAATCGAACAACTGAAAGAGAATAGTCCACTCATCCCAAGCCATAGGGAACCCAAATGAGAGAGAAACTCCATCTCGACCGCTCTTTAAATATACATGACTAGTTAGGTTAGTCCACATGGGGTTTCAATCAATAAATGTGAAAACACCTCAAGGAATCCCAAAAACTCCTAGATATACTTGTCTTAGACTCTAAGTCTCGTGAGTTCCCAACCTCAAAGCTAGACACATGATTCTACTAAAGGTTAAAAGGTAACACTCATCTATGAGAACACATTTCATGAGCATAGCCATCCCTCATGGAACATGTTCGAGAGATACACTACCCCAAAACAACCCTTCCATCACTGATAGACCATCCATGGGAACACAATCCATTTGTCAATGCTTTAGTTTTAACTCTAGTTCCCATAACCAAAGGTCATGTCAATAGTTTCTTGCACCCAGTGCAAGCTCAGTGGTAACTAAGATGAGAGTCTGGCCCCTTTCCACTACACAAATGAGGGAGCCCTACTCTAGTACATTCCCCCACAAGCATCCTCTCTATAGAGAGGGTAACAAGGGACCATCACATCATTGTCACCCCATATCCAAGGTAGTACTGACTCCTAACTATCCTATGTAACCACAAAAGTTCTCAAAGGGAGATGCATTCACCTCACTCCATTGAGGGAGATCTAAATATATCTAGGTATCATGTGCAACAAGTGGAGGGAAATCTCTTCAAAACATAACTCCATGAACTGAGGGAGATTAGGCTCCAGTGGACCTTCTCCCCACTACTACACAAAAATGGGGAGTACCACACTATTGATAGAGTACTCGCACACTATGTATAGGTCAGTTCTGAATCTACCTGTATGATCACTATGGGGGACCCGCACACTAACTCAATAGGGAGGTACCAACCCCATTTCATAATACCTGCACCCTGGTATATAAGAGGAGTACCTACTCTTCCTGAAAATCATGTATGGAGGACCTGCACCCTAGTATGATAGAGGAGTGCCAACTCCAGGGATTGATGACATACACCCTAGTTTGATAGATGAGTTCCCACTCTATATATATATCACATATGGAGGACCCGCGCCCTGGTGTGATAGGAGATTACTGACTCTATAGATAGAGGACTCACACCCTAAAATTATTTTGGAGTACCTAATTTATCAGTTTGACAAGTATGGAGATCCCACACCCTGGTGTGTCAGGGGTGCTTCGTATCCATCTCTATGAACGATAAGGGGGACCCGAACACTAGTCAAGTAGGGTATTTACAACCCTATAATAACTAATCCATGGGTAGAGGAATCGTACTCTATGTAAAGGTGTGTTCTATATCCACCAATCTGAGAGGTAAAAGAAATTTGTGCCTTGGTGTGATTGGGGAGTACCAATATAAGTGTATCTCTAATAAACCCAACTATTATCCTACATCATTAAAGATTAAATCAGAGGATTTCCATGATCACTATGCCTCATGTTGCAACACAACCATAGGTTGGGTACTCGTGCCCTATTATGAAATGGGTGCAGTGATCTACTAGCCTAAAGTGTTTGGGGGTCCCACATCCTAAAATGATAAGAAAGGCTACCAACCTTGAAATTTCTCCATGGATCCACCCTGATCACTCTACATTATCAAGAACCCTGAATGCAAGTTCATTCTTGAAAAAATACATAGTGTATCTACAAATCCACAATAAGGAATACCATCATGTTCTATGTGGAAAAATGTCAATGATAGTTACTCACGGGCTTGAATATGAGTCTTAAAGGAAGAGATTTGAAAGGAGGAAGTCTCCATGAAAAGTACATAGTGTGTACTCGGATCCACATAGCATGGGACCCCACCTAAACACCTATTTGTTTCCTCTTCCACATGTCTTGTATGGCCACATGAGATTACATGACATGTACGTGGTGTGCATGAAATGTATTGCCTCACTCGAGCACTCATTTGTGCCCTTTTCCCACATGCCTTGGCCAGCCATATCTCTAAACACGGTATGTACCCCTATTAAAGGGCATGTCTCAGATAACCAAACCCTTGTTCCTTTCCTCATCCTATTACCGAGTAATTCACCCCATGTCCATGTCTCTGGTTGTGTACTTCCATATAGTCAAGTCCCTTGACATGGCTACTCCGGCCATTTCAGTTGCCCACATAACCTAGTCTCACTACATGGTGTGTACCACCAGTACATGATGTGTACTCCCAAAAAGTAAAATTCTATGAATGTGAATAACACAAGCCATGTGACCCCAGAATACACATGTTTTGATCAGGAATTCTGAAAGGGAGTTCCCTACGAGCCACCCAAAACTCCTCGGTTACCACTAAAACATACTGATCTACCCCCATGAGATCACAAGAAATCATAAAAGGATCTAAAAACTCAAAAAATGAATATAAAGGGTTCTCATAACTTAAAACACAAATATTTATACCTCATGGTGAAGCACCGAAGCTTAAGGTGCATATCCATGCTTTGAATCTGTTGTACCACGTTCCGGGAGCGATCGTCATCAGGATCAGAAATCAGTGTTGCCTTCTCTCCTTGTTTTATCTCAGTTCATCCATTACTCTAAGGGGGATTAATTTCCTCCTCTCTTCCATGCACACAGAAAATGGGGTCAAGATATTGATTTAATTTTTATAAAATTAATATCATCCATTTAACACCCTTTCCAATGACTTGCCTCCAACCTGACACCAAGTGTTGACAACTTTTATATCACGCCTATGGTAGACACCATGTTATAAACTCAACTAAAGCCTCATATTTCTTATTCAGGACTCCACTAGGTATTTATTCTGTATTAGCAAGGAAACTGAAAGCATGCGATTTAATATATTTAATATTTTTAATACCACCGTACCGAACCTCTCTGAGACCTGGAATCTCATGCCGACTTGGTTTCTGGAATTGGAAATATTCCAAGAAATATTAAAAATTATTACATGGAAAATACCAAGTCACTATATACACTATTAGAGATAAGAAATATATATTTAGACATAATAAGAGTAAAAAAAACTTATCCCTATAAACCCTTATTCTCAAAAACATGAGATTGGTCACCTTTAAGTTCAACTGTCATAGTTAAGTATTCTCTCATTTTCATTAACTCTCTTTGAGTAGTAATACATGTTTATTATATCCCCGATAATTGTTCCTCTTTATTGGAATGTATTTATTCAATATCATTCACCATGTTTTCAATTTCATCTATCTCTAACCTATTTTGTATTCTCTTTGGTGAATGTAGTTACATTAATATTGGTTTCTCCTCTTCCAAGTGAATTTTCTCTAAAATCTATTAGTTTTATTTCTAGATCGTTTTATTTATTCATATATTACCTTATCTATTTAAGATGTGTCTCCTCTTTCTAGAGAAATTCATTTTTCTATAATGTGATCTTATCAACTTCTTTGTTTAGCCTTTTATTTTCCTTCTTGAGTTTCATATTAGCGACAATTGTATATTCAATATTTTCTTATAACATTTATTGAATTTCAATTATCTAATCTCCTTCATCATCTTCAAATGGGATTTTGTTTTCTGGGCTTTATCCCTATGACACATAAGATTATTATAATGTCTTCCATATTATAACTCACTACTTGTTGATCAAAATTAAACTATTTATCTTCTCTTAATATTTATCATCTTGGAAATAAATCTTTTCTTATGCTTCTTCTACTTTCTTTTCCAGGACATCTTGTCATCTTCATTTGTGTTAGATTCAATAACCTTCTTCTTTGTATAGTAACCCAAAAAATGATCAATGTCAGGGAAATTCAAGTCATTAGGTTATTTTTTGCCTTTTCTTTTCCATCTAAAAATTTTGAAAAATCTCTAAAATAAGTTCAGTATTTTATTAAAGTCATATTCAGATTCCTTATCTTCAAAATCACTTGAATAAAGTAATTCTTTGACATTATATTTACCTCATATCATGGCTTCAAATGTCATCTCATCTCCTACCTTCATCTTGAATGTTGTTATTTTTCTCATTTCATATATTATGAGAATATTTTTGTGTTCATTAAATGATAGATTCTCTTAGTCCTCTAGATCTGATACCATTGGTTTGAATCTATCTTAAATATTTATCATAATCTGCTTTATAATGGTTGATTCATCCAAGAACTTTCCAAAACTTTGTATGCAACTAACAATCAGCTTTAATCTAATAATGTAGTCATCAATAGTTTCATCATAACCCATTTTGATATCTTCAAATATTCTTCTCTATATTTAAAAAATCGCATCTTTGACTTTAAGGTTTCCTTTATAAATACTTCTTAGTTTATTACAGATTTCCTTAGTAGTTTAGAGACCCATCACGTTAGTGTATGCATTTTTCTATATATCCATAAAAAGTTTATTTTGAGACTTTCCATCCTTCTCCAGGTTCTCATTATCGAAAAAATTTGTAGGATCGTCATCATCATAGGGTGGAAATCCCACTGTAGTTACATCTATCACATCTACCCCAAGTGATAGGAGATACACTACCATCCTATATATCTAGCATTGATAGTTATCACCATTTAAAATGAAAACATCACTACTATTTAATAAATTAAACTTCTTCATCCTCAGTAGTATGATGGATCTTTTAGAGGTGACCTTCAATCTAATACTACTTGTAGAGCCTTATTCATTGTGATATCACTAAGAGGGTGAGGGTTTAATATTTTATCACTTTTATTTTAACAAATAGTTCTTTTTCAATTCAACATTTTTGGATGGTTAAATCCTCTATCCACACTTATTATGCCCCTCGGCCTAACCTAAAATGATGTTGTAAGTCAAAGTAATAGCATAATTATTTATAAGTTTTGGTACAAATACATACTTATAATGTTTTTGGTTATTTCCCTAACATGGATTATCCAATATATCAGAAGGGGTTTATGGTAAATAATTGGATATACCCCCCAATTACAAGCTAGTTATACCTCCCCAACTCTAATAAAACATTAGCAGTTGGTGATTCCCCCCAACTGCACCTTCTTATTTAGTAATTTCTTAGGCCACCCCGATCACAATCTTCCAGAAACAAGTTATAACCCCAACTACATCTTTCCTCTTTACATGGAGAGATCATCTATAGAAATATCTTTATGATTATCCTCCTCTATGACCTTGTTGGATCACACTTCCATATGTGAAATTCAAGTACCTTTACACAAATGATGGTCTTTCTCAAATATCTTTAATCACCTATATAAGTTCATTTGACTCAATGCAATAAAAATTTGTAAAATATTTCCTCCTTCTGAATTATAAATTCTTGGCCTCAATCAGATGTATGAAACAGATTCACATACATTTTTAACATATTATTCTATGAAATAATAACCTGAACGATGCCATTTTACTTTATTCTCAATGCTCATGATTGTGTGATAAAATGCAGATATTTCTTAAGTTTATAAACCCTTTAACATATATATATTTAATTATTATTTTATGTTATTTTTATAAATTATATCAAAAAATTCATGTAACTTTTCAAGATATCATTTATGCATGCATGCTACTTAAATGTATGCACTCATTCACTTTAGTTTCT
This sequence comes from Viscum album, assembly GCA_963277665.1. NCBI lineage: Eukaryota > Viridiplantae > Streptophyta > Magnoliopsida > Santalales > Viscaceae > Viscum > Viscum album. The sequence continues at coordinate 1,485,829,114 of OY728165.1, read as the reverse complement.
TTTAATGAACTTATATATTCATTAATTCTTACATACTCATGTGAGAATGCATCCATATTTTTCACTACATGCAATAGTAAGCTTGACATAACATGCAAGTGCTCTTTCTCCATTAAAAAACACAGTGAAGGTGCATACACTATCTCTATGTAAAGAAACCCTCATGTGAGTATAGGCAAGAGGATTAATCTACTATTATTAATGAAAGTATATATGTGTCCTTATAAATAGTATTCAAAAATCATATGGTCTTCTTGGAACAATTTATTCATGAATCCTTAAAGTGTGTTAGATACAAGTTGAAAGACCCACAAGATATTATCTTCTCCTTCACACATGAAAATGCTTCGTGGGTTTCCTCTTCGAGAAATAAATTTTCTCACCGTGATATGTTTTTCTCTAAAAAACTAGAGCCTTATCAATATTAGAGCTTCATACCTCCGAATTGGGTTCTTGTTATTTATAGGCATATTCAACCACCTCTACTTCCTAGAATGATTTATTTTCATAATTATGATAAGTATGAGATGTTCAATAATATTATATCTCACCCAAACATCACATGTTTTCATGTATATGATGAGTTTCATGGAGTCTTCTATTGCGTGAGGTCTCCTCATGTACAGGTGATGCACATAGTGGATTTTTTAAACTCAAACTCTATAATGAATTATAGTTGCAGGAACATCCCATTTAATTTTTGTATCATCTTTATATAATTCAATTTAATTCATGAAATTGAATCTTCGTGATACTTTGATCCTATTAGATTCCCCATGATGATCAATATGGAATTATCTCAGCCGATCAATTTGATAATCAAAGATTATCAGACAATATAAATTGCTTGGGGTAATGAACCAATAACATCAATATGTCCAAAGGTGTGGTGGAGGTTGAGTAGAATAACATAGGATTATTGGATGGGTGAGATCAAATTGATTGGATGGACATGATTTTGTCAATGTCTTTATAAAAGAGGAGCTAATATAACTGTAATATCGTGTCTCATATCAAATGACATGTAAAAATACCTCTCCTTTACTAATAAGAAACTCACATAACCAATTTGAACTGGCTATAAGGGATCATCACCAACATACTCATGCATAGAACACCACATGGGATGGGTCTCACCAACATTGGCCCACCAGAAACCTATCCCAATTTATGTGCCCTCACACAGGCGCTCACTCTTTTTGTCCATATACACAGGACCACTCACCAACCATCATGTAGCCTACATGGACCAACTCTCCCACATGGTTGATTCCCCCCTCCCATATGGGTGGGATCAAGTGGTCCATGTTTCTCGTAATGGATGGATAATTTTTTTATTAATCTCCCATACAAAATAATTCCATTATATCATAAGTGTATAATATAATTTCAATACATTCTCAACTTCAAATGTTAAATAGTAGAGACCCAAGCTTGACATATATGGACATTATGTTACTTTTGTGGAATACTTAATACATGAAAAATACAGATTCTCAAAGTTTGTATTAGTTTAGTGTCTTTGGAAACATGGAACAAAATATTCTAATCATGGTGAAAGATATTCAACATCTACCATAATTATCTTCCCCTTTTGTTTTCCTACATAGAACCATTCTTTATATCTTGAGGAAAAGAGAAAAAAGAAAGGGTTAGCTCAAATGCTCAGAAAGGGTAAACATTGATAACATAAAAAAAAACCATAAACATTTGAACGTAAGAACATGAACATAATGTTTAAACCTTGAAATCATGAGTCATGGAATAAATTTTGGAATTACGTAAGGCATGGATTACAAAGGAAAATTAATCATGATAAAATTGCATGGTAATAAAACATAGAATTGTGGAAAACCATTAAGCACATAATATTATTTCCATAGTATCCAAGTCATTGTTTCCAAGACCATCATAGTGGACAAAGTCCATTAATAAACTGGGTTTACATTTCATCTAAGCCATTTATTTCTGAACCGAATTTTCCTTCCATTATATTCATGTATATCTCATGAGATATTAATATTTACCCAATGAATTTGAGGGAGATATAGGTCACACCCATATCATAATGAAATCATTCTTACATGTTCCACAAAAACATAAATCATTCATCATAGCATAACCCATATAATAAAATGGGGTTCTTAAGCTTCATGTCATCATAACATAATCCATATAAGATAAATGGACTTTATAAAAACAATTAAATCATATAAATAGTTGAATAAAATTAATAATAGGGATAGAAACATAACCCTATGTCATATTAGATGGAAAATAATTTTGATAAAACACATGAACATAATTCTTGAAGAAAATATCCTTTCATCTTCAAAAACAGTTTCTTTTCTAAAAGTGTCACGAAATTTTAAAATAAAGGAATTTAGTTAAAAATAAATATGAAATAGTTCTTATGAAGGTTCATGGAAGTAATCCATTAAGAAGACCTAAAAATATTTTTGTTCCATATACGTTAAAAAAACATTATCTTCGAACTTTTATTGGAAATGTCAAAAAGTACCTCATATGGTAAACAAAAGAAAGATTCCTTCCTTACCATGTAGTAAAAGTTATAAATGGGTAAAAATGAATTTAAAAATACATAGAAGAATATTGTACATTTTATGAAATAAATTTTATAACACATGGACATGGATGATAAATATATCCCCAGAAAATTACTTACGTATAAACAATATCAGATAAAAATGAGATTGAAAAATTATCCATTACCTTAGGTCTAATTTTTTTTTATGTGTCTGAAACTCCTATATAGCGGGTTTAAAAATATTATTAACTTTTAAAAGAACCATAATAATATTTATTATATCATATATTATTCACTTATGACTATATATTACCTGTTCCTTTTTTAATTCCATGTTAAAGCATTATTTTAGGTAATAATAGTTACATTTATTGTACATGTTTGGACATGTATTATTCATATGATTACTTAGATCATGATTTACTTAATAATAGAATGTCAAAAATGATTTATATAACTTATATATTCATTATATAAATATATATAATAGATTGATAAATGGAATGGAATACACCGTTCATGGAGACAGTAGGTCGTACATACGCATGATCGCTGTTTTCGTTTCCTTATTAAATTGAATAGAAGTAAGTAAATTAAATATATATACATAAATCCAGAAGAATTATTATGTCATATATGTCATGATTATTTATTATATATACTTTATAAACATTCTTTAATTGTTAACATGGATAATGAATCTAATGGCGTTGTGGAGATGATAAGTCGTACGTGCGCACGAGCGACGATATCATTCCCATAGTTGTTGAAAGGTATTGAAGTAGATGGTGTATAATAAATTATAATTAGAATTATTTTATAATAATTATGTATAGTTACTATTTCCACCATTATACCCATCCAAGTAAGGTGGTGGTGAAAAACATATTACACCACGGCGTGGAGACGGTAATTAGTACGTACGCACGCATAGTGATTCTGTTTTTTTATAGGATGGATAGAATGTGAAATAAGATTGTTTCATATTTATAATAACATATCAGTATTTGAGTGATACTGATTTTATTACTTTATAATGAAATAACTAAATAAAAGGAAGTATAAAAATAAATAAATTTGAAGGAATCAGTATAAGAGATTACCTCTTCCCCGACGTGACTCCTTTAAATTTCTTTATAGGCACTAGAGTTGGTCTTTTGAGAAGAAGGGAACCTCTAGAATGTAACTTGGTAAGTTTAAAATAGAAATTTTCAGGTTTTTAACGTGTTTGAAGGCTTAAAATGGAGTGAAGAGAAGAGGGAGGAGGTGCCCTTTTATAAGAGAGGAGAGGGGCACTTTAGGAAAGTTCAAAAATATTAATTTATTATAAATTCAATTTCGATTTAAAAGAGTCATAAACTTATTTAATTATAATATAAAATTATGTTGGTTCGAATACCAATCATCAAATAATTTTTCTACAAGTTTTTAATATTTTTTTTATCCTTATCTTTTTTGTTTTACCCTTATTTTAACCTTTTTAATCTTACGGTGATATCATGTAATTTACACATTGTGGGTTAATTTAATTACAATATCATATCCAAAGATGCAAAAAAAGTTATATATGAAATATATGGATTTATATTAACCGTTTTAATGATTCTTAGATTTTTTGGAATTGAATATCATTTAATAAACTATTTTATGTTTTAAGTTATGAATTGTGTCTATTTTGGACACTATTCATATTTGACTTTTTAAAAAATTCAAAAAAAACATGATTCCTTAGAAATTAAGTCACTAAACCAAAGATAATATGTAAATATCATCCATAAAAATTATGTATGACATAAAAATAACCAAATGACAATTGTTTTAATATTTATAATTTTATTTATCTGAATCTTTCATTAATGAGGTAATCACTACATCATAATTGTGTCATAAATAAATATACTTACCTAATGTCTAAAAATTATAAATAAAATATCGTGATGTCTGAAATATTAATATATTTATAATACTATTTATAGACATAGGTATATAATATATAACCCCATATTAAAATTGATTTAGTAAAAGATATATGTTTAGGTTTTAATTGTCTTTACTTCAAATTAATTCTTATAAAGTGTCATTTTCACATCCAAGCGAATCCATGGGGTCCAAAAATTGAGCCAAGGAAGTCCATGGTAAGATATATATCATAAAATAGGATTTGGGTGTGTTTTAGAGTAGTTTAATATTATTATAATATTTTTTTACCATTATTCACCAGATTTACCCTTTAACTGTGGTAAATAAAACAATTACAGAAGTTACAATTCATAATATCCAAAAATAAAAATTATCTATTTACACAGTTTTAACCTTATTATTACAAATATGGAAACCATTTTTACAAATTCAAAACACATAAGTTTCAGTAAATAATTTAAAATTATTCCCATTGTCAAAAAAACAGGTTTTTGTTTAAAACATTACAAAATATTGAAATGTATTTACATATGAATTCATTGTAAAATTAATGGAAATTAATTAAATTATCTTAAACTATAAAAATATATTCTATTTATACATTAAAACCATTCAATAATATATTTCAACCATATAAATTATTTTAAGGAAAAAACTTGTTTTCAATTAAAATTTAGCATAGTTTCACTATTCATCAAAATATGAATATTATCAAAAAAATATACAAAATTTATCCAAAGTAAAAACATATGTCCCAATTCCAAAAAATAAGTTTATCTTGTAAAATATAACTTATAAAAGTGTCAAAAATACTAGATTTAAAATGGGTGTGCCATCAAAAGGCGGTAAAAATGCATTTTTTTTAAAAATACTTCTTTCATCCAAAAAATTGATTTTGTTCACATATCATGTGTAATATGATTTCTAATGTTATAGAAAATTCAAAATCTGTTTAATACTATTCATAATGGAAAGTTTATATAATATTTTAAAAATATATCATTGTTTAGTGAAACTTGGTATTATGGACCACAGAAGCTATCAAGGAAGGTCACGCAAGCCATGTTAGTGTTGCATATAGTGCAAGATTACATTGGTGTTGTGTATAAAATAATCCAAGATTAGTTCATTTATACATTGAAAAAATATATACTCATTGTTGTGTGAAATTAATTCCTTCAAAAGAATTTTAAATTGTGTGAAACACAAGCCATGAATACTGTTTTGTATGCTACAAAAAATAAGGTGTTGCATATTGCGCAAGCTAATCTTGGTGTAGTGTACAACACAAGACATAATTGAAATTAAAAATAATCTCTCTCATATAATCTAAAGGTGTTACGAAAACCACTTCTCAACATTACCTTCAAAAAATCATCATGAAAATATTAATTTATATGGACATCATCATGTTGAAAAAAATGTTTCATCCTGGACATATGTCCTTAACATCTATGAACAACTTAACAATCAACAATTTTGGTCCTCACAAAAATAATTAATTTCATGGTATTCAATGAAATTCTATTCCTCTAAAATCATTTCTGTAAACAATGTAAAAAATCATTAGCATATGTTTATTATGGGGAATTGTGATTATCCATGATTATTTACCTCATTTTCTTATAAAATCCATAACATATTGACCCTTATTGACAACAAAAACTAACCAAGTATATTAATACCAAAATGGTTTTCTTCCATTCCATAACACATTTGGTGTTTTCTTTGAAATTAGCATAATAAGAACCCCAGTTAAAATATAGAAAACATTATTGAAATCCACTAACCAAAAATAAATTGGTAAGTCATTCTAGTTGACAATAATTTTGGAAATCCATTAAAGAAAACAATTTATTATTTATACAACACCATTATATTAGGGAGTCCTTGGTACATAAAAGTTGTGATAGCCATATTATGAGTATAAATTTTCAAAGTGTTGATTTTTATACTCACATAAATGATCACTTATTTTGTTATTAATAGTAAGTCCACTATGATTTTCTATATAATTTTTATTTTTTTTCAAAATACGAACATGTTTCAATTTTTTGAGACAAAAGGAATGTCCAAGTGTATCTGAATATGTCATCTATAAGAACATTGGTATAATTCTTCCCATTAAATCTAAAATATATAGAAGGTTCAAAAAGTTCCATGTGAACCGAATATGTGGGAAGAGAAGTTGAAACTTATTTCTTAGGTTTGAAAGGTATCCTATGTTGATACCCGTTTTGACTGGGGTTACAGACCTTATCTTTTAGGAATTATAGTTAAGAGAGATCCTTAATTAAATTTTTCTCACTGATCTTTCTAAGAGATTGAAGTTTGTAGTGGTCTAGTATCTTATTCCATATCCACAATTCATTCTGAAAGGCACTTAAGAAATAAATTTTTTTAGAAAATAAATATTATAAATACTCTAATTAAAAATTATTATTACATAAAGTTATTAAAATTAAAAATTATTAGAACCATCAATTTTTCATGAAACATTTTCAGACATAACATGGTAGCCAACATCACATAATTTTGAGATGCTAGTAAGATTATAATTAAAGACATAAATAAATAATACATTAGAAATTACAAAATAATTAGAGTAACTCATTTGACCAAGTCCTATTATGTTTCCTTTGGCATTGTCACCAAAATTTATATGTCCACTATCAAACTTTATGTGGCCCATAAATTTTGTATAGTATCTATTCATGTGTCTATAACATCCACTATCTAGAAAAAATAAATTATTACTAGCACACTTCAATATTGTTTCTTACACATATTTAAATAGTAAATGATTTTGGTACCCACACTTTCTTAGGTTCAGAAAGGTTAGAAATAAAATAGTTTAGAATCCAAAGTTGTTTAATAGTCTTACCATAAGTTGACTTAATGATTTTCAAAATAAAAACATTATTATGTCCATAATAATATTAAATTTTTATAGAAATTAAAGTGTATGAACTTAGATAAAATTAATTTTACAAATTCTCCATTGATTAGGCTAGTTTCTAATCCCTATTGTATACTTAGGTGTTATCTGTTTACTAAGAATCCTGGTCATTGTTTCCCTCCCATTCATAAAAATCTCATGACCATTTTCTATTTTATTATTTAAAATTTTATGTTCATTTTTTTTATTATTATGAGAATTATTTTCTTTTTCTATAGAAAGATCAAATATAATTTGAACAGATAAAGCATGTTGTTTCTAAAAATGTTTATATTTATCTCTAATTTCACTGAATGTTTGATCTAGAATATTTTAATATTAAAATAAATATTCACTAGTAATTTTTTCATAATTATTTTCCTTTTTAGAGTTATTTCATATATGATCAGGAGATGTAGACATATAATTTATTACCTCATATAATTATTTCTTAACACACATTTTTTCTACCAACCATGTCATCCTTACTCGAATCAAAATCACTAGAACTATCCTTAGAGGCACTATAGGGGGATATCATAAATTTCTTTAGTCTTTTTAATTTTTTCTCATTAATTTTATTTTATTTTAATTTTGGACATTTAGATTTGATATTATCCTTTCTCTCTCATTTATAACAAGTCAATACCATTGGTAGATTTTCTTTTTTCTATTTCCCTCCTATATAATATTTTCCTAATTAGTTTTATTTATTAATAAATTTATTGTTCCAATATAACTTATTTAATCCCTTATATAGGTTAGCCACTCCTCATCACTATCATAGGGTGAATCACCCTCACTTGAACTATCTTATTTTATTTTATACTTTATTTTTTACTCAAAAATTTTGAATAAAATTGATTTTCACTCTAGTTCATCATCTTCTTTGTTAAATTCCAATTCTTTCTCATAAATCATGAGTTTTCAAGTCAAATCATTAACTAGTATTTTACATATATTGCACTATTCCCAAATGGAAATAGAGGTTCCTCTCCATCGATCTAGTAAAAATCATTGAAGTTTTATCACTTGGGCATTTTCTTCAATTTTATTCCCAACATATTGCATTGTACTGAAAATTTCGTTCAACCTAAGATGCATATCATAAATTAATTCATCAATTTTAATTTTAAATATATCAAATTTAATAGTATAGTTATTAAATATAATTTATTTAACATTGGATATCTATTCAATATACACCATAAGTATATCCCAAATTTTATAAAAATTATAAATTTTATTGCACTTTTCTTCCCATAAATTACAATATAATGAATACGCTGCTTCATAATTTCACTCATAATAAGCCTTACTTCCATTTCTTCTATTATCTCAAACAAATTTAGTTTTTTTATATTTTTCCCTTATTATAGCCAAAATATATAATCACATACTCTATATATGTATTTTCATCTATAATTTCTACATATCATAATGTGTTTCATTAAAATAAACAGGCATGTTAGAATTATTCACCTCAAGCCTATTGTTATCCATAGAGATATAAATTTAGAATAAGAAAAAATTAATCTCTTGGGTAAAACATGATCACAGTTAAAAGAAATAAAAAAATCCTTTGATACAAAATATTGGTCAGAGTGAACAACTAAAGTGGGGTGAATTGAGTTTCCAATTAAAATTTTCATTTAAAAAGATTAAAAACAAAATCCGAAATTTATAAAATAGCTCAAATATTGAAAATAGTTGAAATATATAATTCAAAGTTTTCAAAAAAAATCACAAAATCTCGATCACAGCTTAGTTTAAAAAATTCCAAATTTATTTATCAATATGAATAAATCAAATTACTTTAAAAACATTATATAAAACACTTATTAATGATAACTATCAAATTAGAGTTTTTATATATAGATTTGAAAACTAAAAACTAGTTTGTTTTTAAAAAAAATATATAAAACAAGATAATAAATAGAAAAGTAAAACAAGAGGTTCAGTCTTATAACAAGACTTAGTCCACTATCCTTGTAAATCATCCACTACCAAGAAGTATATTAAATGATAAACTGATCCTTAACCTGGATTGGGTCCTACATAATAAAACAAAAAACATGTAGACTAGGATAGACACGAACTCTTCCATGTTTATACATGGGATAACATATGTAAAGGAGTAAGGTAAAGAGTATCCAGAACTATTCAATAAAAATCATGAGTTCGTGATAATGAATATAAAAATTAAATTAATCACAACTCAAATGTAATATAAAATAAATAGATAAGGGATAGAAGGTGAGAAGGTTTGATGCAGATCAATTTGACCAGCTTAGGTTGATCAATTTTCTACAAATATATGATTTAAAATCTTCAACCATGTGTTTCACAATGAGGTTAGAAAAAGAGAGTGGTGTGGAAGTGTCTAGTGTTGTAGTAAAATTTTAAAGTATAGCTCATTCACCTTCACTGGAATTATCTATGTTTATATTGCTCTATATCTTGTATAATAGAGTCTTTACTTCCTAAAGATACCACCCTATCTAATTATTCATTTGATTATATTCATAATTTAATCCATATACTCATTGCAACCTCAAATTCACAAACTGAATAATAAATTATCTAAAATATACCTATTGGAGATTTGAATATACCCAGTTGCATAATTTGGACATGGAAACATAGTCTTCACATAAGAATGATTACATTCCATGGTTACATTCAACGGTCACTTGCCAAGGTAGGATTGTAGGGTCACTTGTAATGGTTAGTTGGTTTCTTCTTATTGTACTTTATATCCTCTGTGTGTTCACATTAAAACTCTATGAGGTCACATCATTTATTCTTTTGGTCACTTAAACTCTTTATGTGGTTACTTATTCCTTTTATATGGTCACTTAACTTATTATTTTTGTCTCTTCACTTATTCTTATCATCACTTTCCTTATTCTTAGACTAATTTATCTCCTTCTCATGGAAGGTTTAATCCATTATGTGGTAGCTTGAAACCTTTGTTTGTTCACTTGATCCTCAATGTGTGGTCGGTTATAAACTTTGAAAAGATTAGATTATCTGATGCCTGCTCACTTGGTTATTCATATGTTAGGTTGGATTTTAATGTGTGGTGACTTCCACATAGTCAATTTACATTCACAATAAGTTGAACTTCTTCATGCGAAAGGGAATCATGGTCCCTTTAATACTTATTAACTTTTATCATTTTGTGATGAAAAAATCTAACTATCATAAAAAATATAATTCATTAGTAAAATAAGAAACATTACTTGGGATCATTAAAATAAGATGGTGTTGGAATAATCCAACATAGTGATTCTATATTTTTTCAAAACATTCATAATACTTGGAAAATAAAACCTCTTCTAAATTAATAGTAAATAACTAGAGGAATTTATGGGAAGATAAAATAAATATAATAATAAATATAATCTAGAAGTCCACTTAAATAAACTTCTTTAGAAAAAATGAGGGTGTTTGTGAGCATAAAAATCAATAATAAATTAATGAAATTATTGGTTCAATATCCACAGTCCCAATAATCTCCCACTTTTGTATGAACAAAATAATCATATAAATATTAAAAACATTATTAGTTTTAGTTTAATCAAACAAACAGAGATTATTGAAACTAAATATCAAAATTTAGTATTTATACAAATTTTTTCCCATTTTATGATTTCAAATATAACGTGTTGAAATGTATTAAAACACATTCATTGTATCACATAACTGTAAGTGAATGTTATGTTCCTCTAAAAAATCATCCTGAAAATTAATAGTCTTAAAAACAAAAATGTATTATAAAAAATGATTATATAAAAAGTAACAAAGAAATTATTTTATTAATTAGCATATATTAAAAAGAATATTAGCTCAATGGTAAATATTCTAAGGGGTAGTATGAGAGGATGGTTCAACTTCAAGCTCATTAGAGAAAGATTCTTTCATTCAAGAATCTTTGAGAGTCTTCCATATCGACTTTATGTCCCCTATCAACTCCTTGGATTTTGATTCATCTATCTAGTTTATTCCTTTATCAAAAACATTGACTCTTAGAATATATACATAACTTAAACTATACTTAATATCAATAAATTATGAACAATATCATAATATTGAATGTATTTATCCATCCAAGCACCCAACCAGTTGAGAAAATACATAACTCTTGGCTCTATAGAAGTCAATTTCTCAATTACCAGTTTTGATTCTCTATAAAAGTATAAAGGGGAACATTATCACATTGTATGCTTTGAATTCTCTCATACATGGAAGTTAGATCATATGAAATAAACTCCATTCTTATCAACACATCTATATATCCTTCTCTACTTTTAATACAATATCTTCCCTGATTTGAACAAGCACAGACAGATTCAAATTTATATGAAAAAAAAAGTTTTTAAATCATTGAAATTGGATTTGGAAAAAAGGAAACCACTGAGATTTACAACCTTTTCATCGACATCTCTCTTAAAACCATAAATACCTTTCCTTGATATTAAACTATCCTTCAATATTTGATATTGGACATAAAGAAATTCAAATTATACTCTATAATCATATGAAATTTTCAAATAATCATAAGACTTATTATAACTCTCAATCTCTCCTAGAAACTTTAAAGCTTCTTAATTTAACTTATTTAACTTATAAACCATGCCCAAATTAAAATAATGAGAACACTCCTAAAAATTCAACACATCATCAATTTCTGATAATGCCTTATCAAAACATATAGAATGATATTTAATTTAAAATACATTAATCTACTAAACTTCCAAAACATCACCAAAGTGAGAAGATAACTCGATAAGAACATTTATAACTTTTCCATCTTCATAAACTATACCTTCCAAATACATTTAAAAAAACTGACTGATCCCCAATCCTTTTACTTGTTACAGCAACTGGATAACTAACATTTTCACTAAAATGACCCTCTTTTACAAGATGTTCCTAAACTTGAGAATCTTATTTATCTCTTTATTCTTCAAAAAAACAACTATAGTCTCCTAAATACTTTCTTTAGTAAAAAAATGTTGATCTGATTCTCTATATATAGAATCTATAGCCTACTCTAACACTCCATTATCTTTATTTATTCCTATGAAAAAGTATATCTCCATTGTATATCTGAGAACAAGGATATTGAAAATTTATAGGAAACTAGATAACTTCCCATGTACCAGATGTGATATTCACATGAACCACTTTCCCAATTCACGAAATTATAGAGATTTTGGAATCACCAACAGATGAATCTTCTAAAACTAAATCCATTCAAGGAAAACTAGTAACTCCCACTACATGAGATTCCCTAATCTCTTCATCACCAATCCTATAGATTCAATTGATTTCAAGCTCTTCTACTCCCCCTCATATTACGAAATATATTCCTCTTCATATTCGGAACCAACAGGCATAACCTTACCCGTGGACATGCTTTGGAAAAATTGAAAATTCCTTAATGTGATAGAAGAAAAGATTTTTATATAATGAAATATCAACCCAGTCCTGATGTCACTAATCATTCCTCTATTGAAAACAAAAAGAGAAATTAACCTTCCATAGGGGTAAAAAGAAATTATTATTTATTTTTTAATGAAATGATGTATATACCTTAACATGCACGGGGTGATATTGATATTTATGTCACTTAGCAATAGAAATATAATGTAAATTATAGGAAATAATATTTTCTGCAATTCATCAATCCTTAGTATAACTACTGTCTAAATAAACTTATCTAAAACATTTTGATAAGCCTCCAAATCTTTCACGAGAAAGTTCTTAATTTAGGATGTTCCAAATAAGAAGTACAAGATATCCTTATATTTTTTGACACTATCTCAAATGGATATTAAATATATAAAAAAATTCCTTTATTGGGACACTTAAAGATCGGGTCCATATCCATTGAAGAAAAACATTATTTATTGTTTAACATAAAAGAGATGACATCTATGTCGTCCAAAAAACAAAACTATTCATTCCCATAAAATAGTTCTACATATTTTTCATAGACATGCTCATAATATTTACCAAAAAACATTTATTCCAAGACATGAAAACTTAGATATTTCTTTTTCATCATATTAGATGGAAAAATCCACTCAAATCCCACAACCTTTAAATGCATCACTTTCCATTCAGAACTCAAATATCTATAACTATTTCATCCACTTAGACTTACCTCGTCTATTCTTTTAACCTTTTTCATCATGATAATAAGAATTTTTATAGTTCATTGAATAGTTTTTTAAATATATTGAGAGCCCGATGGATCGAAAGGGTTAAGATTCAAAGGAATGATAGAGAAAGGGGTTAAATAAAATGGTTTTCTGGTGACATTACAGTTTCTTGAGAAACTTTTATATTGTAATCATTCCTAATTTTTAAAATGAAAATAAAAATCATAAAATAAATGATGAAAATGAAATTTTAATCTAAACAATTCAAAAACAGTAAAAATTACATAAAATAAAACTTTAAAATCAAAAAATATAACAAAATAAATTATTAAAATAATCAAATATAATTAAGAAAATGAAAAGAATTACTTAAATTTAAATAAACCTAAATCCCACCTTAATAAAATAAAATATAGTTTTAGGAAGTGGTTTATGAAAATATCAGGAAGTTGAAACTAAATATTAACAAATTCTAATGTTAAATCCCGTTTCGGCACATGTTAACATAGAAAACAATGTCTTGTATTAATATACTTAGTCCTATATTGACTAGAATGATTTTTTTGAAATATTTATAGTACAAGTATTATCACATAACATAGTAATGTGATCAAAAATAATTCCAAAATCTAGAAGTCAATGTTCCATTAATATCACTTGTTCATAGAAACTTCCAAAATATGTGTATTCTACTTCAGCTATTGATACTGATACTGAATGTTTCTTTTTACTAAACAAGGAAACTCAGTACTTTCTTAGAAATTGAAAAGTATATAAGGTGAATTTTCCATATAATCTTAAATATCAAAAATCAGTATTAAAATATAAAACTAAATCAAAATTATCAGTTTTGTAAAAAAACATAGCTACAATAATATTTCCTTTTAAACATGTAAAAAAATTAATAGCCATAATATGGGATTCCTATATGTTTTATTGAAATCATTAAAAAAGGAAAACAGAAAACATTATGTCTTGTATACTAGAATTAAGATATAGAAAATTAAATATCATTACTCTGTATAACTTATTATCAACCAGTTTTCCAGCTTCCTACAAATCCATTTTTAAATTAGTTTAAATGGGAGTTTCATAATACTTATTGTTTTCGAGTACAATATTTTTCAACAAATAAATAATATGATTTATTAGGTTCAAAATATTTATGAAATACACCTGAAAATTTTGAAATCTTTTAAAGTAATTAAATTATCACATCATAATCATTAAAAATTTATTTTAAATTACTTCTAAAAAATCATTACAAAATCCTTTGAATAGTTAAAACCAAAATAACATCACCAACATAAATTTTAACTAATTAAATATAATAAGAAGGGTTTTTATTTAAAAGGGTAGGATCATATTATACTATATAAAAGAATTTTTCAAAATAAAATAACCCAATATTTCATATTAATCCCATGGTTCTTATTTAAGACCATAAATATCATTAGTAGGTTTAAAATAGAAATCCGTGGATGAGGGTTTTAAAAACCCAAATGTTGTCCAACATAAAATTTTTATACTAAATAACCATTTAAAATTCATATTTGAAATTCATATGGTATAATTTAAATTTCATATGATATGCATAGGCCAAATGAATCTTAATGGCTTCAGGACTAGAAACTGGAGAAAAGGTTTCCTCATCGCTTAATACTTCCCCTTGGAGGTGAACCTTTACTAATATCCTTGTATTATTCCTAGTAATTATTCCTTGAGAATCCTTCTTATTCTTAAGGACCCATTTGGTCCAAAAAAACTCGATGGTTTTAGATCCTGTCAAATAATTCAAAAACATAATTTATATAAAAAAATAGATTTTAAAATAGGAAAATAATATTTGATAGTGTACGTGACAGAAAAAAATAATATTATGAGATAAAATATCACACCAAAACTTTATCATATATTTATTTTTAAATAAATTCATTCTCTTTGATATCTTGTGAGGAACGCAACACCGGATTTAAAAAAAATGTGATACTCAATTGAAATGTTATTTATATATTACCTTTATAACCATGTCATTAAATTAATGATTATAAATATGACTAAAAAATTATGAATAATATATAGTTTAAAAACATAAATTTTTTATCTATCTATTACAAATAGAAATAGGAATCCTTTGAAAGAAAGAGATTTTTTTTAAAAAACTGTATTTTTTAAGGCGGTTTAGTCGCGCTTCGCTCACATAATAGAAAATTAATTTTTAAAACTTTTAGAAAATTTTATTTTCTAAAACTAACTTAATTTTTAAAATAATCGTATCAAAATTATCTTAGGGTGATTTTTTTGGATTTTTCTTAAATGTTTCATATTTCATTGAATAGTAAAAAATACTAAATTTTAATTGACAACATCCATTTCTTTTAAATTATTTATAATGTTAAATAATATTTTCAATTTGTTTTAATGTAAAATTAGTTAATAACATGTTTAAAACCACTATATAATATTTTAAAGCAATTTTATCCAAAAGGAAACATGAGGTAAGGGACTTCATCTTAATTTGCATTCAATTAGGCATATTGTAATGTTATCCTCATAATTTCATTTATATAATGTATAAACTTACCATTTTTCATGTAATATCTTGATTCATTAATAATTCATGGTATTTAAACTTTTAATTCGATTTTTTTCATCCAAGGGGGTTTTATAAGAAAATTAATAAGTGGTAAATGTTAATATACAATCTTACTTTCTTTTGTGATTGTTAAATTTCCCTTGAAACTGTCACTTTATTATGATAATTTTTCCTTAGAAATTAAATTTATTTTAAATATCCATATTATTATATGATGAATATTAATACCCTAAATTTATCCCATTTTTTATATACATTATAGACTTTAAATTTTATTTGATTAATTGAGAAAATATTGATAAATATTGATCTTATAATCAATATGAATATTTTTTGATAACGAGTATTATTTGTGATTTAAATTTATTATTCAATATATGAGGAATGATTCAGAAATGTAGTGATCAGTAGGACCTAGAATCAAATATCCAATTGATGCATCGATGAGCCTCATGAGACAAATTAGTTGGCCAAATTAAATAGGTTTCTACCTATAGTTTTAAAATGTATTCCAAAAGGTCATCACAGTAGAGGTATCATGATTCTAGATATCATAAAGTCAAATAATTAATAATTTCCTTTATTTATAATTCAATTATTTTTATTATGTATGTGATTTTAAAAATTTTATTATCTATAGATTCATTTCATTCGTAGTTTATTGATTAAATGGTAAGTGGGTTCAGTAATTTTCCTTTCCATGTTGATTATCCCTTATATTATTATCATATTCAAGTTATTTAACTAAAATTAATTTTTATTTATTTAACCCTCCATTTTAATTAGGATTATTAATTCATAATATATTTTTTTTACTTAACCATTACTGGGTGTTTGAGATCACCCTTATTTTGTTTCTTTTCCCCGGGATATGAATAATAATTCTTGGACAATGTTTTCAAGGATATACTTCATCTGATTTTATTATTTATTATAATTCAGTTTCTATTCCAAATGTAAAATGGGTATCATGTATTTATTTGGTTCTCCAAAACTAATAAATTGTTTAGTCCTTTGGTATTTGATGCAATGTATATTTTTTGACGTAATAAAGTAAGAAAATGGCTCTGAGCTACTACAGTCAGAGTCATTTCTGTTTGTATCATAGGAATTTTGGTAGAAACATTAGGAACTAGATTTAGGAAAACATAGATTTGGTATCATAACCCTATGATTGATTTTTATGATAAGTATAGAAAAACATCTTAAAAATTGGAAAAGAATATATTGTGTGATTTTTTTCAAGAAACACATACCTTCCTAGATACTACATCTGTATATAGTTCTAGAAAAGATGTACATAGGGGTAATAACTATTAAATAAGAACATTAGTCTTGACTAGATCATCACCTCATGTGTGACAAAAGGCCTTACTACGCACCTGGTTTGACACTCCCTTGGGATATTCCTAGGATAATTTATAATTTCTTTAAAATACTTTATGAAGTATTTGAAAATAAAGATAACCCTAAAGAAACCATGTTTATGATTGTGAGATTAGCGATATATAAATTTTCCATTTTATATTAATTATTTCACTAGTTTTGGGATTATATATTATATTATGTAATGATATAATATAATCTTGTGTGTGACATCATTTGGAAATGGTGCATAACATAAGAAATGGTAACCGCGTCAATTCTTATAATCTAAAGACTAAGAATGGCCTTTTCTTGGATTTTTTAAGCCAATATTTCAAATTGAAATATTTTCCTAATAATTATCATCATAGGAGGTTATAGTATCATGTTCTAATAAGACAGATAAATAATTCTCTAAGTATTATGGATTTAAAGGGAAAGAAGCTCATAATAGGATATCAGAGAAAAAGATAGATAAATGGAAGAAAGAAATGAAGTATTTTCTCATATATGATAATTGTGAAAACATTTTGGTACCCAGTTAAGGTTAATGGGAGTTTTCCAAAGGTATGAAGAGAAAGAACACCATTACCATGATTTTATGTTCAAGAAAAAAGGATTCCAATGTTCAATGCTTAACTGTAAGGAAATAGGGATCTTCGCAAATGAATTCCCAAATCATCAAATGAATATACCTCAAGATTAGCTAATTTATCATGTTAAATAATATTTTATTACTCCAAATTAAGTGGAATGATTAATATACTTATGTTTGGATTAAAAATAATGTAATTTTATTATTTTATCAATTATATCCTACATATAAGAATTATGAAATAAACAAGGATTGTATTGTAGTAATTTTTCATATAAGATTTCAAGGTGTGTGTTGAATGGTACAGATGACCAATAAAAATGATTCAGGGTAATGTTGAACTTATTATAAAACCCATGATCAAGGGAAATATAACCCTTAATATTTTCTTAATATTGAGATAATGATGTTCGCATAAAAAATGATTGATATGGATAGTACCGACAACCTTGGAACTGATTAATGTTTTGTTGACATACTAGTTTATTCTATAATTGATGGATTTTACACCATCTTGGATTTAAGGAATATAGACAATAATCTGTGTTTTATTTAAGGAATAAGGAAGAATTCATTTTTTTTAATAAGGTTTTATGGTAATTTGTGTTATTACCAAGTTTCAAGATAATACGGGGTGAAGGTGTTCACATGTTTGGTATGTAATGATTAAGAGTTACTTTATGTTACTTGGGTGATTAATTAAAATTTCATTTGGAAAATTTAGTAACCGTATTTATAATGTTTTGGATATTAATCTTTTACAAGGGTCATAAGGTTAACCATTTATGAAATTTTTCATGTTGAAATTTGGATGAGGTTTTGGAGATTAATGTACTACTTCACCATATGATGGTTTATGTATTTTGGATAACTTGTTTTAACCATTTATAATAAATACTAGAGATCAAAGGAATGCCTTTTCATTCTTGTGATCTATTAGTTATTGAGGCAAAAAAAATTAATCTTAATTTCTTAGAGTAATATATAAAGTGTATATGAATCAAATCACAACCTAAGGATAATATTGTGGTTATGAAATGGAATGAAATCAAGTAATTATATCTTCAAATGAAAATTCATCAACTTTAGTAATAGGATCTTGAAATAAAATTTTATATTTATTACCATTGTTTCTTATGAAATCAATAAAAATTTTCACATCTATTTGGTTTACAGTTTCATGGATGTTGATCTTCACATGATCATTTGTTTACTTTTGATCAATGATCGCTTTCCCTCTCCATCTTGTTTTGTACATTATAATTTTCTTCCAAGTCGAAATATTCACTTCCCAACTATGTTCTCCTATTAGAAAAACAAGTACATGTTATTCCAGATAAACATATCACATCTATTTATCTCTTATCAATAGGATGTTTTATTTACCCATTTTATTTCAAATGTCAAGCCCTTGATTAAAAATATCAACATTAAATTAAAATCACAAAATTTATTTAAGGAGGGTAGAATGAAACAACCTGAGATTTTAAAATAGGAAAATAATGTTTGATAGTGTGTGTCACACTGAAAACCAAGATTATAAGAGAGTATAAAACCCTAAGACTTTATGATATATTTATTTTTAAATAAATTCATTCTTTTCAATAGTTTTTATAAACCCAACATCGGGTTTAAATGAAATGTGATACTCTAAAAAATATTATTTAAACATGAACAATATAACCTAGACGATAAATAAATGAGTATGAATTGGAATAACTAAATTAGGGAAAAAAATATACTTTATACATTTACATATTTTATCTATTGATTATAAATAAAAATAAGAATCATTTGGAAGAAAATTAATTGTATTCTGAAAAACAATACTTTTACTAAAAGGTGGTTTAGTCATGCTTCACACAATAATTTTAAATTTTTTTTACCAATTTCTTAAAATTTATTACATAAAATGAACCTAATTTTTTAAATAATCATATCAAAATTAAGCTATAGTTAATTTTTAGTAATTTTTAAAAAAATTCATTTTTCAAGGAATAGGGAAAAATACGAAATTCAAATTGAAAACTGTATTTTTTTAAAGTTTTTATAAAGTTAAATAGTATTTGGAATTGGTTTTAAATAAATATTAGTTCAATTATATATCTATTAATCCAAATTATTTCATTGTAAATCATATTTAACTTTCATATAAAAAACTATTTAAACTTTTTAATATTTTCCCTTTAAAAACATCATTTCAAATTGCGTTTGGGGGATTAATTTTAAATGAAAATTTTCCACTTATATGGATGGAATTAAAAAAAGGGATTATATATTTGGAATATTACTAATTTATCTTATCTAGTAATTTAAATTTATTTTTTTAAAATAATTATTAGTAAAAATAGTAAAACAATATTTCCCATTGTTACACCTTTTTCTTTTCAAAAATTATAATCTTGTCACTCACCTCACTTATAAAAGATCACCCACTCTTATCTCTTCGTTGCACCCTATAATCCTATTAGTTCATCCAATAACTTCCAAAATCAATTATCAATATTCATAACCTCATCCTATAATAATTATTTTTTTAATAAATCCAAATAGGAATGATTTTGTTGAAAACCTAAGGAGGTTACCTAAAGAAGATGTAATGTTCTTTAACGAGCGTTTATATTTTTATTCTTCTTACACATCCGTAAATTGTTCTTAAACCATGGTGATATAAAATAATAAATATATTAAATATAAGGATACTTTTTTTATTTAATTTCATAACCTAAAATCATACCCACTTCCACAAAATGGGTTACGAACTCATCGTTTGTGTCTGCAAAAGACTACGTCCTCATGAACCTAAGTCATTAATTTTTCCATTACCACCTCTCATGGTTGGGTATTATGATTGATATAAATCACATATATTATATTTACAACATAATTATGACCATATAGTAATTATATCTTATATACCATTTTACTTCCTATTTTCTAAGGGATACAATAATGTTTCTTGTGTTTGCGGTGAACTACCGCCTCGCGAAGCAATGTGATTTATCTTTCAATAAGGATTTATATGGAAGGAGATGAGGATATATTTAATTAATATATGTTATATAATTGAAATAATTATGATATTCATGAAATATTTATCAATATAAAAATCTAATATATCATTTTATTCTTAAATTTTCAATCACTTAATGATGATAACATCATTCGTGTACATGTGGACTACTACTTTCACAAAGTGATGTCACTCTATTTTCATAATTACACCACATGGATGACATATATATAAGTATATCTAAATAAATAATGTGGTATTTATGATATTATGATCATTGTATAATGATAAAATAGTACTTACCTCCCTTCCATGATTATTGTTGAAAAATCTAAATGTTAACCATGTGTACATTGGTCTACCATCTCTATTATCAAAATACACCTCATTTCACTAAACCATATATAATGATTATTGATAAAAGTATAATATATTTGTAAATATTATATTTGTATCATTATTTTTATTTTTTATATTATTCAACTATATAATATGCACAAGAACTGTAACATTCATGATAAAGCGTGAATGGGAAAACAAGACAATTAACACCTCAAACAATGAAAATAATGAAGTATTATAAATTAGAGGGTAATAAGATTTTATAAAAGGATAATATAAAATTTTATATATATTAATATTCTTTTTATATAATTAAATAACATGTTTAGAAGAACTATATATGATTTTAAATGACATTCAACCAGAAGGAAGTGTTTGGTAAGGGTCTTCATCTTAATTTCCCTTCATTAAGGCATAGTGTAATTTTATGCACCTAATTTCATTTATATAGTGTATATACTTACCCTTTTACAAGAAATATCATGATTAATTAATAATTCAGATTATTTTAAGTTTCAATTGAAATTAATTTCATTCAAGGGGATTTGACTTGAAATTACCATGTGGTAAAAGTTATTATACGATCTCACTTTCTTTTGTGATTGTTAATTTTATCTTGAAACAATCGCTTTTTTATAATCATTTTTCATTTGAAATAACATTTATCTTAAATATACATATTATTTTATGATTTATATTTCTATATTATTATTTTTATAACATTTTTACATATTCTGTATATATTGAAACTTATTTTATTAACTGAGGAAATATGGATAAATCTATATCCTTTAATCAATACAGATATTTTTTGACAATGCATATTTTTCTTAAATTAAATAGTATGTTTTATATATGAGTAATTATTTGGAAATATAGTGATGTTTCATGGATAAAATTAAATATACACTCGATTCATGAATAGTTCTTATGAGAAAAATCCATAAGAAAATTTAAACGAGTTTTCCCTTTTTAGTTTTTAAATGTCTTGTGAAAGGTATTGATGGTAACGGTATTATGATTCCTGAGATCATGAAGTACAATAATTAAGAATTTAATTCATTTATAATTCATTTAGTTTTATAATACATGATATCTTCACAATGATATTATCTACGGATTCATTTTAATATCAGATTATTTATTAAATAGAATGTGTGTTCGGTTATTTACCTTGCCATATTGATTATGCTTTATCTTATCATGACAGTAAAGTTATTTAAATGGAATCCAGGTTAAATTATTTACCATTTAATGTTTATTAATATTATTTATTCATCATATCTTACACTATACTTAACCCTCTTTGAGCATTTGATCTCACCCGTTTTTGGTTTTTTTCCTGGGATATGAAGAAGAATTTTTGGAGCATGTTTCTAAGGATACAGTTCATTTGATTTTATTAGGTATTATGTTTTATATCTTATTCCAAATGTTAAATGGGTGACTTGTAAGTATAAAGTTCTATAAAACTTCTAAACTTTTCATTCCCTTAGGAATTGACACATTTTCTCTCTTCTAATGTAATAAACTAAGGAATCAGCCTCCAGTTGGTGAGGTTGGGGTTGTTATAATTTCTCTTAAGATAGTTTATCTCTTCATGCATAGATAACATCTAAATTTAATCAGTATGGATTCTTTTAAATTTTTATTTCCAAACTGTTGTTCGAATTCTAATAACACAATT
Organism: Viscum album; assembly: GCA_963277665.1. NCBI lineage: Eukaryota > Viridiplantae > Streptophyta > Magnoliopsida > Santalales > Viscaceae > Viscum > Viscum album. The sequence continues at coordinate 1,485,805,937 of OY728165.1, read as the reverse complement.
AGTTTTCCTATATTTCTTCTAGTTCTAACTCCTTCATCTATGTATCCTATAATTATCTAAAAAGGGAGGGCCTTTAATATTACACCGTAGGATTTTAAAATGGGAGCATCTTGTTTGATAGCATATATTTCATGAATCACCAAGATTTATGGATAATATAACATCTCATGAATTTAATATATATTAATTTTCAAATAAATTTAATTTCTTCGATAGTTTGTGATGCCCGCAACATCAGCCATAAACGAAACACAATACTCTATTAAAATATTATTATTTAAAAAATAATAATTACAACCAAGTGGATAAGTAGGAGGGTATGAATAAGACTAAATTATTCATTAAAATATAAGGTTTACATATTTTCATCGGTTTTCTATTTAATATTATAAAAATAATAGTCATTTCAAAGTAAAAGAAATGTATTGTAAAAAACTGTATTTTTCTAAAAGGTTGTTTAGTCCAGCATTTCCCATATAATTTATAATTAATTTTTATCAATATAAGAAATTTTATTTTAAAAAATAAAATTCCTTTTTTAGATCAGTATATCACAGTTATTTTTGTTTTTTTTTTATTTTTCTGAAATGTTTGATTTTTTAATGAATGGTGAAAAATACTAATTTTAGCTAAAAACTAAAATTTCGCTTAAATTATATAAAAGGATAAATTATATTTTAGTTTTATAAAAAAATAAAATTATATAAATTATATTATGATTTAATTAATTTATTTCATTAGAATCAATTTTATACTGAATCTTCATATTTAAACCTTCTATACTTATAAGTCTTTTATCTTTGAAAAACTGCTTTTTCTCCACATCTCTAGGTATTATTTTAACTTTAATTCTAAGAATTATTTGAATTGTATTGGAAAAATTGGATTAAATATTAAAAATTATAATAATTTATATTATATAATAATTTCAAATTAATTTTTTACCAAAATAAATAACTAAAACTATAAAAATTAATTATCACGGTTAAGGTAAAAATGGGTTTTTGTGGGGTTAAACTATGAAGAAAATGGTTTAAATGACCTTCCAACATGTTAAAATATTATTTTATGTCCATATAGACACCTTATCCTATCAAAAATTCTATCCTAAGGTTATTTAGAATCTTTTTTCAACTGAATTACTTTATCATTTTGGATTCTTTTTAGAAATTTTCATGTAATTTTCCAAAGGGTTCCTTTTTCACGCTTATAAAATGAGGCTCCCTCCCCACACTTCTTAAGAACATTAAATACATTTGACTCGTCCAAACCCTAGAACAATCACTCCAAAAAATACTTATACATATTCTAGAGCTTATGTTACTCCCAAAAGACCATCCCTAGGGTTCTTTAAGAGGATATCCAAAGGATATTTTTCCTAAAGAAGGTAATTATCTTAACAAAGCTATTTCATTTTATTTCTTCTATTTCCAGCTTCAATTTTGATTTAACACTTAAAATATAATAACAATAATATATACCATGTACTGAGATCTTATTATTTTCATATCAAAATATTTATTCATCTTTACTTCTATCAAATGGGAAAATATATCATCAATCATTTGTACGACAGACTACTACCTCGCAAACCGTTGTATTTCATTTTCCATCACCACTTTTCAAGGATAGATATAATGATGGATTTAACACATGTATATTATATTTATGATATTATTATACTTCTAAAATTTTAACTTCAAGTATACCTTTTTAGGTTCCATTCAGTTTCATGTATGATAACATCGCTCATGTGTACAACGAACTACCACCTCGCGAAACAATATGATTCATTTTTCACTTTTGCCTTACAAGGAATGCAATAAGAAAAAAATAATTCATATATATTATATATATATGATATGATACAGATTATTTAAAATTAATATATCACCAACTTCCTTACCCTTTCACTCGTTAAGTGTATGAAATCGTCGCTCGTGCGTACATACGACCTACCGTCTCCATGAAGCGATGAGATTCATTTTCCATGAATAAATTTCATAAATGGTTTTAAAATTTTATCTTATTAGTAAATATTTTTTTTATAACATTATTATCATTATGGATTATATATATATATATCCTATATATAAGGACTCACACTTTTCATAAAAAACACGCATGATAAAATAATTTAACTAACACCCAAAATAATGAAAATAATGAAATATTATTAACAAATGGGTGGTAAAATGTCACCAGAGGATAATATATGATATTATAAATATAATTATGGTTCTATTATAAAATAATAATAGGATTAAAACCACTATAATTTAGTTAAGGACACGTAGGAACGAATCCCACCTAAGGTAAGGGTTTCTCGTCTTACTTTTACTTCCTTGAGACATTTGTCATTTTCCCTACTTATTTTTCTTTTTATGGCGTATATATTACCCATTAGATAAATTATATCATGAATATATTTATCTTCATGTTATTGAAAGTTTATTTTTTTTCATTCCATTTATAGGGCTTATAATTTAGAAGTTACCAAAGTGGTATTGGTTTATTTCACAATCTCATCATTATTTGGGATTATTTATATTTATGTCTCCCTTGGGGGAATTATTTAATACTTCTATCTTAAAATAAATATATTTTATTCACTTTTGGTTATTAATGAAGTCTTCCAGGTAATGGTACCATTTTTCTACTCTTCGGTACTTAAAATGATTGAGAAAAAGTTTTTAATAAAATCTAACAGTGTTTCTCTCATTGATCAGAAATACTCTTTCATCAAAATCCATGATATCTAAAAAACATTTAAAAAATGTTTTTAGTATTTCCCAAATGATTTATTAAATAATTTTTTACACATTTTTACTTTCATAAAATGTTTTCATTTTAAAATCCATGTTATTTTCATAATAATTTATATTTGTATTTTACTAAAAATGTGAAAGGAATCTTAATATTAGAATTGTATGGCATGAAAAAAAATTCCACCATCACGACCAATCAATGGTTTAATGACTATTTTACATGTTTTAAAAGTATATTTTCAAATAAAAGTATTTCTAAAATGTTTTTTGAACCTTTTATTTTAAAAGGTGATTTTCAAATTACAAAGGTTGTTTTTATCAAAAATATTTTTGAGGATCTTTTCATAGTATTCCAATTCATCATCAACATCAAACCTATATTTTACTTATAGTACACCAAGGATATATTAGTTTGAAACCATCATTATTATTTATTATTTTTTTACGATTAGTTCAACAGGGTCCATTTTATGCCTGATGGTTTATAATAATTTTTAATGATTGGTGTGAGTATTAACATTTCTTATGTTATTTTTTTATTACGAATTTTTATGTCGATTATGTTTTACCCCTTTAAAATGAGGAATGCATTGTACATATTAAGTGATTTTCATGGATAGCTATAACCCCAAGCTGTATCAGTAGGTATCATGAGACAAACTAGATTGGGTTTTGGATGAGGCCTTACCAATTTATAAATATTCATAGGCACAATGACTTGAAGGTATGTTTTAGATGTCCTGAATTGTGAATTCAATTATAGATTTTCCATGTAATTATTTGATTATTTATAATATCTATGATCATGTTTTCAAGCTCATGTGATTATTTATATGGAATTATTTGACACTCATTTATTCCTCCCATATTATGCTCAAGTTATAGATTAAATGGAATGTGTTTCAGTTATTTACCATTCCATATTGATTATGTCTTATTTATTCATAGCTTCCATTTTACAATTATCCATAGAGATAATCGAATCTCACCTCATTCTTTTGTTCTATTCTCCTTGTGATACGAGGAAGTTTTGTTTTTGATTGATATGTAGGATTATTATATAAAGAATAATTCTATTCTCTAAAAAAAATACTTTGCGTAATTTATATCTACAATTGTAATGAGAATCTCAAGTGTGTATATTGTTTACCAAGACTAATAAACTATTCAATCATGTGTAATGTGATTCCTTTTATATTATGTGACTGTAATAATGTGGACACTGGATCCAGGCTACTGGGGTCAAGGATTTTATATTTGTTATCAGAGGAAGTTTAGTAGAAACCTTGTGAACTAGATTTACAAAACATACATTTGGGAACATAGCCCCATAAAATAATTTGATGATAAGTATATAAAAATATATTATTTTCTTGCTAAGTAAGATATTATGTGGTTTTTTCTAGAAAATGAATCTATATAACGATACTAAAAGTTGATCGGGTTATGGAACAGATGTACCCAGGGGTAATAACTTCGAAAAGGGTGCATTGGGCTTAACTCGATCATCACCCGGTGCACAAAAATGGGACTTACTCCACACATGTTTTGACAATCCCATGATATATTATTATGATAAATCACATTTTCTTTAGAAAATATTAATAATTTTTTTAAAATAATGATATCCCCAAAGAAACTTTGTTTATGATTATGAGATTATTTATACATAAATTTTCAATTTATGTTAATTGTTTCCCTAGTTTTGGGATTATAAATTATTTTTCATAATGTTATGATATAATCTAGAGTAAGAAATGTGAACTATATCAATACACATAATCTAAAGAGTAAGAATGATATTTTATTTATAGGAATAAGTCAATATTTTGAAGGGAAATAGTCTCCCAAAATTTCTCATCATATGAGGATATAGTATCTTGTGTTATCAAGAAAAAGAAATAATTATCCATGTATTAATATTTCAAAGGGAAGTAAGAGAAAAAACGGATGACATAGAAGAAGACAGATAAAGGGAAGAGGGGAAAGAAGGATTTTCCAACATGTAACAGTTGTGGAAGGAAACAGCTTAGTACATGTGATGTCTCTATTTTTAACATGATTTTTCACATCCTTTTCTATATTCTATTATATTTTTTTACTAAAAAATTTTATTTTTTTAAATAATTATCAATTGTTGTTAATTTTTTACAATTATTAAAATAGTGATTTTTTGTTCAAAAATGTATTTTAATGTTAGTTTTACTAATTTTGAGTAGTTTAAAGATTAATAATTAATTCTATTTTGACTTTTAATTTCCATCCATTTTTTCTTAAAATTTTAATTTTTCATTTTGATTATGTTAATTATTTCATTATTTCAATTTCTCCTTTTCAAAAAAATAATTTTATTTTTTTTAATTCATTATTATTTGATTAATTCTTTATTTAGTTGATAAATATTCATTTTTTTAGTAAATATTTTTAAATAATTGATTTTTTTATTTTCACTATCTTATTATTTAATTTAATTTATCTTATGTTTTAACTATTTTATTCTAATTCTATTAAATTATTCATTATTTTTTTTATTTTAATTTGAAAAAAAACTCTTAATGTTTTAATTTAAATTTATTTTCATTTTTTTATTATCATTTTGATATTTATTTATTAAATTTATTCTTGACAGATAAACAGTTCACCCTCTAATATTGCTTCCTCCAACACCCCAACCCACTACCAGAAACAAATAACTTCATCCCACCACTATGAACAGATTCAGACCCACTACCATACCCAACTCACAATCAGGAACATAGTCACACTCAATGCCTGACCTCACCCATTTCTAGGAACAAAGTCACACCCATCACCAACCCATCCTCTTCCAACATCACCCACCACCAATAGGTTTTTCCATTGGAAAACACCCACATCGAAACCACACCCACAGCTAGACCTCACCTATTGTCACATCAACCCACAGTCACCTCTACCAACTTTTAGTTGAAGACCAACACTAGTACACCCACCACCAGTGGTGCATCTTCTAGCACCTCTTCACCAGTGCTTACTCTAGCTTTATCCACTATTTTTTACTCCTTTTCCACTATCACCAAATCCTTCTTTCACAATCAGTCCATCATACATATGATCCTCCTTAATTATCGGGGCCAAATCAAGACAGAAGCTCCAATATTATTAGATTTTAACCCAAATCAAAACCACACCCCATGAAAGACCACAAATCGGAACCACAAATTGAAGAAGAACCTCTTCAGAGTCGATATCAAGTCCTCTACCACCAAAGCTTTATTTTTTAAATCTGTCATTGACCAAATTGATTCCTCGAAAATCTGGTAGTCTAAATTTGTCTTGCTGAAGCTGATATCACCCCACCTACATCTGACCATCTCCGAGTGAAGACGAGGATGAAAAAACAGTACACCATCGACCAGATATGACTCTCCCTTATCATTTAAGGACCACCGCCACCTATGCTTGAGCCACACCATCATGGAGATCTCTTATAGGAACCTACTTGAAGCTTCCCTATGAAGCCGAATTAGAGACCCCCACCCTCTATTTCTTATTTATTTATATATAATATATAATATATAATATAATAATAATCATATATATATTAATTTTTTTATAGATATAAAAAAAATTATAATTCTACTATTAACAGGTTTATGTACATATATTTAATTTAATAAGTATAAATTTTTTCAATAATTTTATATAGTAATATTAACATATATATATATATTTGTATAAAATTATAAGTGTATACTTTTTTTAAATAATAAGTTCTTACAAATTTTGAAACTTTTAAAATAACATATTTATTATTAATTTTTATAAGTTTATTAAATACACCTACAATCATATATTTATGTATTCACTTGGTAATTATGTAATATATATATATATATATATAATTGTACATTTTCAATTTTCTTGTAATTTAGAAGTGCTTATTTCTTGATTATATTACTTTTTTTATTGATTCAAGATGTGGGATCATGTAACAACATGAAAATTTTAAATGATATTTTTTCCTGAAAAAATCTGTGTTATATTCGTTTTGTACTCAACAAAACCATATCTAATTAATATTTAAGTAATGATAATTTAAAATATGATAATCAGGAATTGAACATTATATGATTATCAGTTAATTATGACTGTTGTTTAATATGACCATTGGAAATATTACACTTGACAAAAATTTAAACATTATAATTAGTGTTTATAAGTAGAAATGAGAAAGGATAATTGATATAGAAAGAAGATTCAATGGCCACAACCAGTAGAGTCCATTCATTTTAAAATTGTCTGTCAAAATTTCAGAGGGAGGTATCATCATTGGGGAACGGTCTTGACCAATCCCAATTCAATCTTGAACAATTGAATCTTGAATGAAATATATTATGGTAGATGTTCATATTAGTAGAGATTACCACTTGGCCAATGTTAGCTGAGGCACCCCACGGAACTACCACTATTTCACACAATACTCTTAGGGTGTATGTGGGTGTAATAAGGGGTTATGTGTCGAGACCCTAGTCACTTAAAGTGTAATTCCATTATATAAATAAATTTTTTATTCCAACAATAACATTTTAATAATATTTTTTTTAATAAAAAATATGACGAATTTGATAAATTGATTTTTTGAACAAAAATTGTACTTTCCAGAAATATATAAATAATTATAATAAAATAATGTATTATGAATAATAATTATTTTAAATAAATAGTATGATACAAACAATCTTATTTAATTATAAAAGATAAAATAATGTTATTTTTTTTCAAGTGTAAAAAATTTTAATATGCACTTTTAAAACGCTATTATTTTTAATAAATAATAATTTTTAAATATAAAAGTTAAAATTCTCATATTTAGAGAACTATTATGAAAAAATAATTATCTTTTTTAAAATCACCATGTCGAAATTAGGTTAGTGTGAATTTATGATAATTTTCTAAAATACTTTATTTTTTGTGAATAGTAAAAATACATTTAAGTTTTTCAATATGTTTAATGCCATAATAATTATGTCATAATGATTTAATAACTCATTAACAAAAATTCAAGAATTAAAAATTATTACTTTATTAAGGAAAATTATTTTGATATATTTTAATCAATTTCCCGATATATGATTTACTTTCCAATTTGTAAAATGGAAACTTTATCTTTAAAAATGTTAATTTGTGGAAACATTAATTTTCCATGCCAAAATATAAAATATAAAATGATCGCTGAATATTAAGGATTAAAATAACATAAAGGGTGTCCCATGTGTGCAGTATCATGGGAAATACCTCGGGAAATCCAATTATTTTGCATTTACAACTACCTAAGTGTCTAAGGCCCTTGTTTTGAAATTAATAAACAAATCCACCACTTTTGCTATAAATACCCACCATTTTCAACATTTCCATTCACTCCCAAAAAATCCTCAAAATATATTGTATATATTTATATCCTAAATTATCCTCAAGACCTCAATATCCCAATCATCAAGTTTTAGGAACAACAATTCAAGGTAATGGAAATCTAAACTTCTCTTTTTCTTCCAAGTTCCCTTTTTATGTGGAATATCTTTAAAATTACCAAAATATGTTCTTATGCCCATTTTATTCTATTAATTTATTTTATTAATATTATTTTATTACTGGGATAACCTGGTCTCCTCTCATTTTTTACTTTTCTCAAACTGCATTTTATACCTGCTATACTGTCGATTTTACTTCTCTAAATTTCTCAGTTATTATCAAGAAATTCCCATTTTTTTAATTTATGTAAATACCAAAACCAAATTTTTTTACAGAGATATTCAAAAATATATAAAAATTATTTATTTTATTATATAATTTACATACATAAAACCCTTATTCTATTTCTATGGATCATAAATGACATAAAGATCTGGTTGTTAGGAACTTTTAAAAACGTAATGATTTTTATATGAAAGTCGTTTCTTTTATTATCCATGGGTTATTTAAGAAATTTTTATTATGATATATTTAGATCAAATTAATAAATAAATATGAACGGTGTTCCCTGATGGAACTCCAATGAACTAGGTAATGAATTTAATATCTATAGATAATATGTTCTATGGTACCATGGTGAATACCCTTGGTAATGTTTATGAAACCTAGGTGACAAAAACTGGTTACATGATTATTAATGTATCTTTTAAATATTGTATCAATATTTTTATGTCATGATTCATGTTATTTTTCTTGTGATATTTCCATTTTTTCTTAACTCATTCCTTTATTCTTCAAGTTCTTATTGATATATCTAATGGTGGCATGTAAACGGATTCCCTTATTTCCCCTTACTAGGCATTATGCTCACCCTTTCTTTTGATGTATGTCACCAAGTTATGATACAAATTTAATTTACTTTGGATAAAAACTATAATAAACCCTTTTTAGTTTATAAGAAGAATGTTTTAGATTTTTGGGTATTATGTACCTTATTTCCAAGTAACTAAAGTTTAATAGATCCTCTATTTGTACTATGTAAATGAAATGATATGTAGAAAAAATGAGGGTTTTAATATTTTGTATAAAAGGAAGGTTTATTTATTTTTGGAAATTAGTATTTTAAAATATTAGGAAGAACCTTAGGGACAATTTAAAATATAAAAAAACATCCCGGTATTTTGGTGAAGTATTAAATAAGTTGTTTCTGAGAAATTAAATCTTTATCTGGAAATGAACAAGTGGATGTGGCTCAAAATAGATGTATTTAGGGTTAAAACCCAAAAACATAACCTTTATCTAGGCTCAAATTGGAATTGGTTCATGAAAATGTGCCTTTCTAAACTCCTGGTTTGACACTCCAAGAGGGTATATTTGGTTAGTCACAAGTTTTTTATTAATAATTCTGAAGGATTTATATAAAATATAATTGATTTTATGGAAAAACATATATAAGAATGATTTTATGACATAAAATTCATTTATAATTACAATAATCATAATTTAAACATGTTTCTCACAGATTTATTCTTCCTTTAGAAAATGGTGTATAATAGGAGAAACCATATAAATGGTGAGAAAAATGGACTAGGCATCGACGGTCCACTAATGGAAGTCGGAATGAAAAAATTCAAGAGAATGATGAATCAACTAACTCAAGTTTTGAGTAAAAACATGATTCTAGATGAGATATAAGATTCCCCTAAATGGGGGAAACTTTTCATTGATTAATTTATGTGTCAATGACCACCTTCTTTTAATGGATCTATTATCCTATTGAATTCCGAACAATGGATAAACTTTATAGAAAAAAAAACTTGTATGTAATCCATTGTTCGAAGTAATAGAAAGTCACTCAAGATATGTACCACTTAGAGGGAGAATCTGGTCAGTGGTGGACATTGGTTAAAAATGAATCTAATATGTGATATTGAAGCTATGGAGTGGGAAGAGTTCAGGGGAAACTTTATCAAAAAATATTTCCCTAATTCATCACAAACAGAAATGGATAAAAAATTCATAGAGCTCAAGTAGAAAGAAAATTAATTTGTCAAATGATATGATATGAACATAAAAAGTCTTTCTCATTACATATATAGCTTTGTTATGGGTCCTAATAGAAATGTTGAAAAAATATTCGGTTGAATAAGACCCCATATATGGAATAATATCTTTTATCGAGATTAATGTAGTTATAAGGAGATAGTGCAAAGTAATATGATGGTTGAACTAGTGTTCGGAGAGACATAGTAGTTCCATAGATCGAATGAGAAGAATAAATCATTAGCTCCAAGATTTGGGAGGAGCATTGATCACATAATAGGAGTAAATCAAGTGAAACAAACCATATTCAACAAATGTAGGAATAATAATTCAGGAAATTTTTTACTTGGGAGTAGGAAATATTACAAGTGTGGAAGAGTTATCCGTATTTATCAAAATCATCATAGTGAGGTAAATCCTCAACTTCTCAACACTAAAAATAAAAGTAAATTGGTACATGACCTGCCTGATGTCCAATTCTTCATGTGTGGAAAACTAGGGAACTTTTTTTTCACTATCAAAATATGAAGATAATGTAGGGGAATAACCATCAAACTCAATATATGACCAGGGAGTAAAGTTGGGTGTTTTCTATCATAATGGAATAATTTGAAGCTCCAAATGATGTGGTGGTTAGTGATAACATTATTCTCTCAAAGTTAAAAGTACTTTATTTGATTATATTTATACTCATTCCTTTATTTACTCCAATTTTTTAAAGAATATATAATCAATTTTTGAACTCTTATAAGTAGAGATATCAGTCAAGACTTCTGTAGAGATTATCCAAGAATCAACAGTTTATAACAACTCTAGTATTTAATTTGGATAGCATAATCTCATCATAAATCTAGTATTCTTTCCCATGCTGGAATTGGATATTATACTATGGATGAACTGTATCCAAAAGTAAAATGATAAGATCAATTGTAGAAGCAATAAAATATAAGTAGTATTGATTGGAAAACCTATAAGAGGAGATATCATAAAATGAGATTTTTTTAGAAGAACCTACAATCACCTAATTAATGTAAATGATCTGTGAATATAAGGAATAAAATGAAAGTATATGAATAGAAATTTTCCCCATCATTATAAATAGATATATTTCTCAAGGACTTATCTAGACCTCCCCTAGAAAGGGATGTAGAGTTATCCATTGAACTCTTTCCTGGATCCGAGCTGATATCAAAGACCGCATATAGAATGGAAAATGTGGATCTGAATGTATTAAAGAAACAACTACAGGATCTTTTGTATAAGGGGTTTATCCAACCAATTGCGCCTTCTTGGGGAGCACCTCTTCTCTTTATAAAGAAGAAGGATATACCAATGAGGCTATGAATTAATTATAGATAACTAAATGGGGTAACAGTAAAGAACATGTACAATATTCCAAGGATTGTTGATTTGTTTTACAATATTCATGGGGATAAATTCTTCTTTAAGATAGATCTTTGATCTGGTTATCATCAATCAAGGATGAATAATGAAGATATTCCAAAAGATTCCTTCTAATCAAGATATGGGAATTATGATTTTTTTGTTATGCCCTTCATCTTGACTAATAATCCAGAAATATTTATGTATTTTATGAATATAGTTTTTAAGGACTAACTTGATAACATTGTGGTGGTTTTTATTCATGATATTATGCTATATTATAAAAGTTTAGAGGAGCATAAGGATCGTCTAAGTGTTATACTGAAAACTATGAAGAATGAGAGGATTATTAGAAAGTTCAGAAAATGTGAATTTGGTTACAATAGGTTACCTTCTTGGGGGATATTATAACCAATGAATAAATATCAGTAGACCCTATGAAAGACAATGGTTGTGAATAAGCGGCCTCATCCTAAAATAATAATTAAGATTTTTAGTTTCCTTGGTTTAGCATGATATTATAAGAGGTTTGTAAAATAACATTTCATGATTTTCTAATCCACTAACCAAGTTAACTCGAAAACGGGAAACATTTATCTAGACAAAGTAGTATGAATAAAGTTCTAAGAGCTAAAAAATAGTTTGGTTACATCACCCATGTAAAATCTACCCTCTATCAAAGAAGGATTCTTTATTTTTAACATTGCATCTCTGAAAGGTATTGGGTACATCCTCATGAAAAATAACAAAGTGATTGCTTATGTGTCTCGATAGTTGAAGCCTCCTGAGAAGAATTATCCTTTTAATGACCTGGATATGCATGTTGTTGTTTTTTCTCTAATGATATAGAGGCACTATCATTATGGGGATAAATGTGATATATACCCAAATCACCAATGTTTGTAGTATATTTTCATAAGAAAATAATTGAACATGAGATAGAGGATATGGTTGGAACTTATAAAAGACTATGAATGTTCAATTCATTATCATCTCAGAAGAGAAAACAAGGTTGTAGATGCATTAAGTATGAAATATCATACTATTCTAGAAATTATTATGATTAAGGAGATCCTTTGATCAAAGACACTGTAAAACTGGATATGGGAATCGTAAGAGATGTTACATCATCAACCCTATCCTAAATGATTTATCAACCATTGTTACTAGATAATATCAAGAAATCTGAAAGGGAATATCCATTTTTACAAATGAATATAGAATATCTGAAGAATGGTAAGTTTCCTAAGTTCAATATTTATCAAGAATAGGTACTAAAATTTCATACAAGGCTATATGTTCCATCTATTCTAGAAATAAAGAAGGAACTTATGGATGAAGCTCGTAGATCTATATTCTATATATATATTAGAATAACTAAAATGTATAAGTACCTTCATGATCATTATTGTTGGGATAACATGAAACGGCAGATTGTCGACCACACTATAAGGTTCTTGGTGTGTAAACAAGTTATGGCATAGCAACAACTTATTAAATGGGTATTATAACCACTACCCATACCAACGTGGAAGTGGGAAAATATCACTATTTATTATGTAACTATACTCCCATTAACATCCAAATGAAACAATGCGATATGGGTTATAGTGGACCATCTCACCAAGACTTCCCATTTTATCACTATTCAAGAAGATTTATCTCTTGACCAACTTTCCAAGATAAATATGAAATAAGTGGTAACACTTCATGGGGTATTACTCTCTATCATGTTTTATCATAATCCAAGGTTCACATAAAAATACTAGAGAGGTATTCACCAATGTCTATAAACCGAATTGAATTTTAGTATAGCCTATCACCCCCAAACTAAGGTCTAACATGAAAGGACTATTTAGACATTCGAGGATATTCTAAGAACATTCTCAATAGAATTTAAACATGGATGGGATCAAAATATACCATTAATTAAGTTCTCATACAACAATAGCATCTATTCGAGCATTAAAATGTCACCCTATGATGCTCTATATGGGAATTCATGTAAAACCTTACTTTTTGGGATGATATTGGCAAGATAAATCCTCTTGGGACTGATCATGTGCAAGAGATGATAGAAAATGTTCATGTTATCCAACAACACATAAAGGTGTCTTAGAGTCGAAAGAAGAAATATGCTTAAAATCATTGAAGGGGATCAGATATTGATTTATCGACAAAGAATTCATTCAAATATCACCTTGGAAGAAATTCATATAGTCTATAAAGAAATAGAACCTTAGCCCCCGGTACATTGGCCCCAATAAAATCCTTGATCGTGTAGAAGCAGTGACATAAAGGCTAGTACATCCACCAAATATAGCTCATGTTTATGATTTATTCCATATATACCTCTTGAGGAAGTACATACCTAACCCTTAATGTTTACTCATACCTGAATTGGTACAACTAGAACATGGCCTCTCTTATGAGGATCAGTTCGTGGAGATCTTGGACCATAGGGAAAACATTCTACTAAACAAGACTACCCATATTGTAAAAGTGTTTTAGAGAAAAAATAAATATGAATAAGTGATGTGGGAATAAGAGGAGATAATGAGATAGAAGTACCCACATCTTTTCTCAACTGATATAATAAGTTGATATTTTAGGGATGAATTTTCTTAAGGGGGTAAAAACGTAATGACCCAAAATTTTTAAATGATATTTTTTTCTTGTGAAAATGTGAGGTATGTTATTTTGATACTCATAAAGACTATATATTATTAATATTAAAGTGATTTTAATTTAAAATGAGACTATCAAGTTTCGATCATTATATGAACATTGGTCAATTATGACAGTTGGTCAAAACAACCATTAGAAATAATAATATTGATAAAGATTTTTACCTTATAATTAGTGTTAGTAATTATAAATGACAATGGATAATTGATAGAGAAATAGGAGTAGATGACCTAAAATAGTAGATTCATTCTGTTTTAATCTCATCTGTCAAAACTTTGGAGGGGGGTATCATCAGGGTTTTACATTTACCACTACCTAGGTGTCCAAGGAATTTATTTAGAAATTAATAACCAAATACCCCACTTTTACTACAAATACCAACACATTTCTCCATTAACATTTACTACCACATCTTACTCTATGAATATATGATAATTTTACCTCCAAAGGTGTTCTCAATGTCCCAATCCTCATGTTTTAAGAACAACTCTTCAAGGTGAGGGAAACCTCAACTTCACTTTTTCTTTCAAGTTATCTTTTTATGTTGAATTTCTTTCAAATTCCCAAAATAAATTATTCTATACATTTTATTATATCCATTTACTGTATTAAAAGTATTTTATGAATGGATGTCCCTTTTATCCTATCATTTTACACTTTTCTAAAACCATGTTTTATACAAATTATTCTATCAATTTTACTTCTCAAAATTTCTCTCTTTTTCTCAAGAAATCCCCTTTTATTTAATTTATTTGAATACCCAAAACCTTATTCTCTTTGAGGGGTATTCACCAAATGTAAGAATTATTGATTTAATTCTATAATTAACATACATAAAACTCTTATTCCCTTTCTTTGGGTTATAAATGAAATAAATATCTTGTATTTAAGCACTTTTTAGAAAATAGTGATTTTTAAATGAAACATTTTTATTTTACTCTCCACGGGTTATTTATGAAATGATTTATTATTATCTTTTCTAATCATATTAATTAATACATATGAATGGTGTGTCCTAATTATAACAACCCTATTATTTATTACACACATTAACATGATTTATTACATAAACTTTCACTTAAGACAATTTTGAGGATATAGAGGTCTAGTGTATTGGGAAATTAGGAATATTACATAACAAATTAGACCATAAAACACAAAATCTTTATTGAAAACTTCTTTTACTTGACCACAACATTCCTTCGTACATAGCATTGCATGGATAACCTGAGGAAATGCATAAGAAAGGGATGAGATATAAATCCCAGTAAGGGAGTAAACAAGGAATAACATGAAGAATACAGTACATGTTAGGAACTAGAAATATAAATGGAGCACAATAGAAACAAGACCATAAATGCATGATATAGCATTGTTATCAAACATGGAAATTTGGCAGCAACATTTGACATAATATTAGTATGAACCAATGATCATTATACATAGAGCATGAGAAAACTCTCATTGCACTTGAATTAGAAAGAGTAAACCCTCATTGTACTTGACTTATCATGATAAACCCTAATTGCATTTAATGTATCATGATACAAATCTTTACCCAATGCATTCGAGCGCTATTAGGGCTCACCCTTTATAAACATTTTATTTCATGCATAAGTGTTCCATATGGATCATACAATATAGATTCATTAAACATCATAATTAATACTATGAATAAGAGATGTGGAATACATAAATTTATGTCCTAAAGAGACAAGTACATCTTCATAAATTTGAATAACCAGGATAGAGAAATGGGTATGGTATTCACTTACACTTTGATTTTGGCATGGGAATTTTTTGTGTAACTTCGGCAGCATAACGACGTCAAATAGAAATTAAAGAATCGGTTGATGAGAGATAAATGGGTTTCTCATCATTTATACATGAAATGGATAGTACGGGGTCATATAACATAGTATCCCAATAAATTTAATGGAATTTAGATGCATAATATAAAATAATTTCTTCAATGAAAATGAGAAGAGAGAAATTCCTTACGAAATTTCTGCAGGATAACGGCTGTACATGGGAGGAATTAATGAGAGTTAAAGAGGTATCTTGTCATTCAAACATATGTAGGATAGTATGGGGGTGTGATATCATGCCAAAAAATTTTTAATTGAAAAAAAGGGTATAAAAACATAAATAAATTTGGAAAAAATGGTAAAGGAACAAATTCCTTACATGAAAGTCTGGTCCGAAAGGCTTGGGAGAGTTTTGAGAGAGGATTCTGGGGATATTGGTTCGCCTTGAGAGGATTCTATAGAGGGGAGGGTAGAGTTTTTTCATGTTCCAAAGGTTTTTAGTGAATAAGAATAGGAGATCGACTTGTTTTATATATGAAAGTAGAGGGAATTTTATATTATTTATGTTTTGGACAGTTCATTTTAAACTAATCAAAACCACAAACCACCCCAGGGTTTTTGCCCAAGTTCATTGCATAATGGGAGTGTAAAACATTATTTTATAAGGTCATTGGCATAAATTATTAAAATATTAGGATTTAGTATATAGAGGTGAGTCACACTCTTAAAGAAATCATTTTAAAAAGGTAAAATCTTTTATAAGTATTATAGGGTCTCTTAAGGCCCTATAAAATTAATCAAAAAAATATAAAAACGTAATATTTTTAAAGATAAAAAATATATTTTCCGAAAATCATTTTTATAGTATTTTATTACATCACTATTAGTTCATTATGATGTCATAAAACACATTATATATTTAAAAGGTATTTAATTTTTTCCCAAAGAATTCGATTGTCTCAAAAAATTATGAAAAATTTACCGTTAGATAATTTCGACATCCTGAAAATAAAAATAATATTCATTATTCCAAAATAATTTTCTAAATATGTGAATTTTTACTTTTAAAATAAAAATCGACATTTATCAAAAATGCATGGGTTTTGAAAAAAACATCTTTCAAACCATAATAAAAATTACAATTGTATTCATAAAAATTATACGATAATTTATATTTAGTAAAAGGTAATACAATAATAATATTTTATTAAAATATTATTTAAATCAGAAATATATTAATTCATAAAAATATATTTATTAGTTGAATATTAACTAAAAATTCTATTTATACTTTAAAAACAATTTACAAAGTAACAATAATAAAATGAATGTATATTATTTACACAAAAATAATGAACATAATCATAGTGCAAGTATCTTTTTACATAATGCCTTATAACACCCACATAAGACCTAATGGTAAGGTTTGCGATGGTGAAAGACTCTTGGGGTGTCTTAGATAACATCTCTCGGGTGGTAATCTCTATTAACTTTCACTTATCCCATAGGAAATGTGAGGACTTGGTTTCAACAGTTATAGGAGTAAATTTTTATTATCTGGGATCAATTCTATAATACCTTCACCATGAAATTCTATTATAGGAGAAGGACCTCTGAAATTAGACACAAAATCACTGGTTTTTTACTACATAAGAGAAAGATATTCCATAATGTTCTGGATAGATTTTGAGGATTACGTAGAAAATTTCCAGACTACTAATACACTACCCAATTACTCATGGAAACATTATACAATAGTCACACCCCTTACCACCAAAACATGGTGAAGAAATATGATGAATTGGATTTTAGTTATAGGACTGCAAAGGAGCTAAAAAATATCTTTAACATACTTTCATGAAAACTCACAACATAAATACTCTAGGTGTATAAACATTGTGAGGAAAAAAACCTACCCAATTTCACATGTTGAGGCCCAGTATTAGAGATTTTTCAATGAAAACACTCATAATACTCTTAGGGAGGAATCCCACCACTATGGTATGTTTTGGAATTTACACTCTTATTGTCCAAAGTTTGGTATTCCTTCCCAAGATCCTAAGAATGAATTTTTTTTATATAGTCCTAGGATTTATCTTAGGGTTGACACATTTCCAAAACCAATTATCAGGTTTATAGGAACCACCCAAACCACTCTTGGAGGGAGTATGGTTTTCATCTACCTGCTGCTCCTCCTAGTTTCCTGCAACCACCTAGGAAACAGATATAAATCTAGACAAAACCTGATTCGTCCAAATCATAGGATGAATTAAGGTTTATGTTCAAATATTTCATAGGTAATTTTAATGAGATAAAATTCTAAAAATTGTTTTGATATAGTTTAAATGGATTCAAGGATAAAAACTCCATAAATTCAAATGGGGTTGTTGGCTAGGGAGGTTGTCAATAGAGATAAGTGTAAGTTACCAAGTTCTATTTAAATAAAGACTAGATAAAATTAAATGGTTGTAACCTCTATAAGTGGTCTCCAAACCCACCAAGAGTATAAGAAATGAACTTGAACTACTAAAAATGAGAATCTGATAGAATTTAGAAATTTAAATCTGGAAAATGTTGAATTTGGAGTATTGGACAGCAACATTGGAATCCCTCTGAACCCTGCTATCCCAAATAAAAATAGATAATGACTTTAAAAATAAATAAAATAAAGGGAAGAAAAATCATGAAGAGTAAGTTAAATGGGTGCCCAAAAATTTTATTAAATTTTACCCGAAAATCCCTTTTCCACAAAGAATAAAAAAGAAAACAATGATTCTGATCTTGTGAAATTTCTAAAAGTTATTAAAAATTTGAACATCAATATTCGCTTATTGGAATCATTGATTAAAATCCATTATTATCTAAAATACCTCAAGAAAATATGCTTAAACATAACTACCCTGGAATAATTTTCCACTTACAGTCTAAATGAGGAGTGTAGTATTGTGTTGTAGAATAGGATAACTTCTAAACATCAGGACCAAGGGATATTTTTCATCCCTTGTACCTTTGGGGATCCAGGTGGAAAGTTTATCTTTATATAATATTTGGGATATAGAATCAATTTTATTCCATTTTCTCCATTTCAACACCTCATATTAAGACTTCCCCATCCCACCATTATTATCTTACAACATGTTGATCGGTCTATCACTCACCTGGTTAGTAGGGTAGATAATTTTATAGTGAGAGTAGGAAGGCCCTTTTTGTCTAATGATTTTCTAATAATGGATATGGAGTGTGACCAGGAGGTATTTATCATCCTTGTTAGGCCCTTTCTAGCCACAAGGGGAGTTATCATAGATGTCTCAAAGGGGAAAACAATTTTTAATCTGGGTTAACCAAATAAAAAATTTTGTGTTTTCAAAAAAATTAGAGCCCACCTTGGACACAATCATTTATTCAGATGAGTTGTTAGTAGATTAAGAAGATTTTTATGAGGAGTAAGATGATTTATTTACGATGCTAGAATAAATTTGTTCGTCATCTATGATCTGATAAAAAAACTATAAGGGTATTTGTTCTAGTAAGGATAAGGATCAATTGGATGAGTTTGAGGGGGAGTTTCTAGAACCCCCAAATGAGTTTTCTTGGAACACATCATTTACCCAAAAGAAGTGTCTAATTGTGAGGAAATATTTTATGGAAATAATAATGATGATAAGGATGACTTCTATACTACCTTATTTAAGATGTAGTATGAAGACCTTGGTCCACCCAGGCCCAACTGTCTTCCCTTAAGCCAAGCACTTCCCCATCATAAGCTCAAACCCCTCGCAGCCCATTTTAAATGTTATTTTTTATGAGATATATCAACACTTACTATAATTATCTCATCTAATCTAGAGTAAAGTCAATATTACAACCTACTGAGTGTTTTGAGGAAGTAAAAAACATTCATTAGTTGTTTAATTTCTAACAAAAAGGGTATAACTCCATCATTATGCAAGAAAAACATTCTCATGGAGCCTTAGTGTAAAAAAATAGTGGAATCTAAAATAATACTTAACCCAAACATGAAGTAAGTGGTCTGAGAGGAAGTTATATAATATCTTAATGGTGGGATAATGTTTCCAATTTTTAGCTATCATTGGTTAGTTCATGTCTAGGTAGTCCAAAAAAAGAGTGGATTGAATGTGGTTGCAAACCAAAAGAATGAGAAAATTTAAATAATATTTATGAACAAATAGAGGGTTTTTATTGATTATAGGAATCATAATGTTTCCACAAGGAAGGATCACTTAAATATGAAATTTTTTGACCTAATTTTATAGAAGTTGGATAAAAATGACGTTTTCTATTTTGTTTATGGATACTAGGGATACAAAAATATTTCTATTTCTCTAGAAGATCAAAACAATACCACCTTTAGTTTTCTATTTGGGACATTTGATTACCAAATGATTCCATTTGTCCTGTGTGGTAATCTAGACACTTTTCATAGATGTATGATGGAAATTTTATGATAAAATATTAAAATAATTATTGAAGTGTTAATGGATGATTTTTCAGTGGTGAGAAGTGATTTTAAAAACATCCTTGATTATTTAAAATATTTTTTTAGAAAGATTCCAAGATAAAAATCTTGTTTTAAATTGGGAAAAGTGTCAATTTATGGCTACTAAAGGAATTTCACTGAGTCAAAAAAAATTTATAATAAGGGGTTGGAGGTTGATAATTCTAAGATTTAGGTGATCCAAAAGATTCCCCCACCTGATAATTTCAAAGGGATAATAAGTTTCTTGGGAGATTATAGGTTTTTTCGAAGGTTCATTAATGATTTTTCCAAGATCACAAAGCCACTCTAATCACTTCTTGTAAAGGAAAAATGGTTTGTTATTTTATAATAAATGCATGTAGTCCTTTAATTTTCTTAAGGAAAAACTACCTCACCAGTGATCAATGCCCCTTACTAGAAGTTCCCATTTAAAGTAACTTGTTATTATACTGACCTAGTTATAGGTGTTTTTTTGGGAAGAGGAAGGAAAAGAGGTTTTATTTCATTTACTATGCCAGAAATATTTTGGATGATGTTCAGAAGAATTATTCCACAACTAAAAAAGAATTGGATACTATTATGTTTTCCCTTGTATAATTTAGACAATACTTGATAGGCTCTAAGGTGATCATTTTTACTAACCATTCATCCCTCGAGTACGTTCTATCTAAGAAGGACTCAAATCCAAGTCTCATTAGGTTTACACTTCATTGGTAAGAATTTTATTTTGTTATCAAGGATAAAAAGTGGCAGAAACTGTGGTTACGGACAACCTTTCTATCATGTCCAACTCTAAAATTGAGGAACCAAGGGAGATGAATAACTTATTCTCAGAGGAAGAATTATTTTTCATCTTCTTTGGAGAAATCTCCATGGTTTTTAACTTATAAATTTTTTCTAGATGTTGGTATTATACTCAAATTTCATTTACATAACCAAAGGAAGAGGTTAATATTTGAGTTGAAATACTACTTTAGGTGTGACGATCTTATTTTTAGATGATGTGTTGATGGAATTTTGAGAAGGTGTGTGGTTGAGAATAAAATGTTACCCACACTTGAGAGCTTCCATTCATCAACTTGGGGTGGCCAACAAGGAGGAGAAATTATTTCTTATAAGGTTCTATTGGCTGGGTTCTACTGGCCAAAATTGTTCAAATATGCTAATAGTTTTCCATTAATTATGATAAGTGTCAAATGATTAGAAATATAGGTAGAAGGTAGTAGATTCTAAAAAAAGGAATCCTAGAGGTTTATGTTTTTGATTTTTGGGAAGTGGATTTCTTGGGACCCTTCATATCTTCTTATAAAAATAAATACATTATTCAGGATGTGGACTATATTTCCAAATTAGTTATGGAAGTGGTTCTTCCTGATATTTTTTTATTAGTGTGTTAAAATTAATCAATAAAAACATTTTTTATAGGTTTGCATTCCCTCTATAATTCATTATAGAAAATAAAACACATTTGAAAAATTAAAAGTTTAAGAATTTAATGGATAAGTATTGATGTTCTCACATAACTGGTACCACCTACTTCACACAATATAGTGGGAAAGATAATGTATCAAACAGAGACCTCAAATATATTTTAGAGAAGGAAGTTTCTAGTTCAAGAAATGATTGTTAAGTGAAGTTGTATGAGGCTTCATGGGCCTATTAAACTACTTACATGACTCCCATTGGAATTTCCCCATATATTTTTCTCTATGTAAAAACTTTCTGTATTCTTATGGAATCACATCAAAAGTATTTTTGGTCAGTGACGGTACTAAACATTGACTTTAATTCTGATAGTGAGAGGAGATTTCATGATCTGAGTAAACTATAAAAAATTATGGTAAAATCCTATGAAAATGGTGAAATTTAAAAATAAATAAAAAAATATTTTCATGAATACATAATTCAAAATAGTTATTTCAAGGATGGTTTGAGGGTCCTACTATTCAATTCTAGGATGAAACGTTTCCTAGGAAAATTGACAACCAAGTGGTTAGGACCCTTCACTATTATGAGAGATATTATTAATGGATCTATGGAGTGGGTTGGGAAGGAAGATAGACCATTATTAGTAAATGTTCAGAAGATCAAACACTTCTTTTAAGGGTATAAAAAGGGCTTGGCTTCTATATTTTTTTGAAGGATAAGTCTGTCTCAAGCATATATTTTTTTGTGGCTCTCTTTTGAAATTAAAATTTTGGATGTGAGGGTGTGATGGATGAGTGGCTTAAATGTTAGGTTCCTAGTTATCCATAAAGTGGACTCTTAGAAAATACAAAAAAAAATGGATTTGGATATTGACATGGGACCTAACCCGTGGTTTCTATTTAGTTTTATTTTTATTTATCCTTTTCAATAAATATAGCTTCCACTTATTGATTCCCAAATCTATTGATGCTTCTCTCTAATGGTTCCACATGATTGGCTATGGCTAGTATATTATTACTATAAAAAACATGGAAAGGGAAAACAAATGAATCAATGTACTACATCATCTGGATAAAACCTCCTTCACTCAATCATTGGTCTATTTTTTCATGAATTTTTTTTTCTAGATTCTTATGCATATTTTATTATCCATTCAAATAATTGGGAAGAACAACCAGATCACTTCACTTAGTTCTACAAGGGAGGAACTTTTGAATAAACATTAATAGTCAAAGCTCTTACATTCAGGAAGGTGTTTATATATTTTTTTTATTTTTCTTTTATGTTCATATTTTATTGTCTCCTATTATGAATTAAGTGTGGGGGATACTCCATAATCTTGTAAAAATTAAAAATATGTTTCTTATTGGTTGTTAGATTTCTATAATCTAGAGAGTTTAGAATTATGTCGAGAAGCATTGTGAGACCTTATTGCACTCAGTCCATTCACTTTAATAAAATCGTTGTTATACAACATGGGTCATCATGATAAAGTTTGAAATAAATTGAAAAAAAATCATTTTTCCATTTATAAAAATGAATACCATGAACTTTTTCAAAAAAACACAAAATATTCTTTTCACTTTTTTGTATGGTGTTGTCCGTAAGGGATCATGTCTTTATATTTTTTTTAGGGATAATTAATTTTTGTGTGGAAAAAATTGTTTTCAAACTATTATGTAACCCATTAAATATCATTTAACTGCTCAATTTTTCATATATTTTGAAATAAACTATCTCCCGCCTTGGGATTCAATATTACTGAAAATGTTGAGTTTTAAGTGTGGGTGAGAGGGGTGTTTCTATTAAAAGTTGTGCTAAAATTGTAGACATAAAATTATGATTGATTTTTTGTAAAAATTATTATACATTTTCTAAACTTATTTCACAAAACTGAGGGTGTTTAGGCATCAATTTCCACCTTAATTTTTTCCTAGATAGATGATAACAATATGTTGGTGGATTAGGGATACACTATTTCTGAAATTATTGGGGGTGTATAATTACTGAGTGGAGTTACGAACTATTTTTATGGATATTATATTTAGGAACTGGGAAAGGGAGTGATATATGATGGATATTTGTGGAATTATGATCATAAATTTAGAAAAATGGAAATTTAAATTGGA
This sequence comes from Viscum album, assembly GCA_963277665.1. NCBI lineage: Eukaryota > Viridiplantae > Streptophyta > Magnoliopsida > Santalales > Viscaceae > Viscum > Viscum album. Next base: position 1,485,781,741 of record OY728165.1, on the reverse strand, counting down.
ACCTAGGGGACTTACCATTTGAAAAGTAATTACCTTTGGGAGTCAAATAGAATGATAATCATAGAAGTCCTTGGGAACTGGATTAAAATTGCAAAATGGGATCCCACAATTAATATAGGATACTTTATGAACTAGGTGTGTGTGTGTGTGTGTAAGCCCTCTTTACATATCAAATAAGTGATTTTACGTATTGCTATGTACACAAACATGGATGGGTAAAACAAATAATGTGCCTTGTTCTCAAAAATGATTTTATTAATATGATGGTAATTTTGAACCGAGATAAATAATGGTCCAATTTACATGTATGAAAATAATTTGTGTTGTATCCGTAATTTGAACAAAAATAGAAAAAACAAATGAAATTTTCTGAAACCTAAGAAAGTGAAAATTGAAGGTACCATTTGTTAAGATTTTATTTCAACTTATATCTAACCTTTCATGCATAGACTGTGTCACATAATCCTCGATGATCAGTCTAACCCCATCCTCTGCCTCCCCATCCACTATCATCCCTCATCATCATCGTCTTCCCCTCACATGAATTACAGTGAAAAATACATATAATACAAATATATATATATATATATATCAAGGTATTTTCTTTTTGGACACGAGAACTGAGATGTCAAATGACATCTACACCATGGAATCCACCATAGTAGTCTTAATGAGCAAATAATAAATGGCAGGGGGTATGAGTTGGGGCATAGTAACTCTTTTAAACAGAAAAAAAAACATGTTTGAAGGATTCATCACTAATAGTTAAATAAAATAATAATAACAATTAAATAACATTATATTATATAGTGAAATTGGTTATATAAGTTATCCCTATAGACATTTATGGAAATGAAAAAAATTCCTCTATTAAGATCCTCTATCCTATTTTGTATAATTTTTAGATATTGAGGGATATAAACAGGGGGAATGGTGAGTTTTAGATGATTTTCATCATATGTAAAGTGGGTCAAACTTTAGAAGATACCTTTGGTTTGATCTAGTTAGTTTCATATAAGTGGGATTATTTTATAAAAATTATATATTAAAATATTTCAAATGTCTCGTTTTTCTTATTTAAACAACCTCTTAAAAACATTATTAAACATTTATTTGTAAGGGGTTCAAGTTTTGTAATGAAAAAATAGTTTAAAAAAACAATCATTATTTCATGTGAAGTTGTTTTTCAAAAATCAATATTTTTTCCAAAAAAACCCTTTGTAAGGAAAACCACATTCAAAATTATAATTTTATATAAATTTCATTCATTCTATATTAAATTTAATTTTATGTGGGATAATATTGTTTTAAAAAATATTTTTCTTACATTTGTATTTTAAGAAGTTTAAAATAATAATTTTTTCTATAACTTTATTTTTTATTTATCATTTTTTGTGAAAAATATTTTTTTTAAATAACGTTTATTCTCGAAGATATTTTATTTCATAAAATAGTTTTTTCTTGTGGATTCTTTTTTTATATGTAGTATAGTATTGTTATACATTATTTTATACTGATTTCCATTCCATGTATGCTATATAAATATTTATATTTCTAATAATTTAATTTTGTTTCCTATAATAAAATACACAAGAATATGTGTGTGTGTGTGTGTGTTTGGGGTTTTACATAACTATTTATATATAAATATATCCACAGTTATTGCTTTCGAAATAATTTTTTCCTAGAAAAATCTAGTGAAAAACAATTAAAATGTGAAATTTATAAAATATTTTGTAAAATTTGGAACTTGGAATTTTTAAACAAGAGGAGGATGTGGAGTAAACCCAAACCTCAATGGACTTTGTTCACCATGTGACGGGTAGGCCTCATATAGCCTTCAATGTTATATGTTGTCTCATAGTTTAGTTTTCCATGATTGATAAGCGTTTTTATAAAAAATAACTAGATTATTTTTAATAAGAAATCAATTTAAGTATTCTAATAATTAATAATTTTTAATTTTTAAGAGATTTCTTATTTTTATTCATAGATTTTTTTAAGAACAGTGGTTTTAGTATTTTAAATATATTTAAAAAATGATTTTAAAATTTATTTATGTTTAGTAAACTCTTTAGATATTTTTAAGGAAAAAGTGAATTTTATGTTTAAACAATGTTTTATTTAAAAAAATAATTTTTTGAACATATTGTTTTTAAATAAATTATTATAGTATTTTCAAAAAATGGATAATTGATTTTAAAACCCCTTATTGATCAATTTTCACACCCAAAGTCATAAAATGTTTTTATATGGATATCAATGTGTAGAATTGGTTTTGTATTTGATATGTGATTATTACTTTTAGTTGGAGTGGAGTCAGAATAGTCTTATAAGTAATTAGATACAAAAACTTATATTTTAGTGAGATAGTTTTTTTTATAATTTTCATAATCCTCTAAATCATTAGACTTAAGATATCCTAAAAATGTAAGGTCTATATATTTTTTAGTGATACTAAATATTTTATTTATAAAAAATATGTATACGGTGTTTTTGGCACCACACTCAGGAGCATGATTCTGGGAATTTATAGGTTTATTGTATAGAAGAGGTGAGAATCTAATTTGTTATGAAATAATTATGTTAAATGATTTTTAAACAAATATGAGATAAAATAAATATCAATAGGTATATTTTTTGAAAAAAAAGTTGGTTAATTTAATCAATGTTGTGATGGGTAAACATCTAATAGAAATTATATAATTAAATACACATAACGGAATTCAAGACTATGGGATTTGAATTTTAGACCACCTACCTTAAGATCAGTGATGAATAATTCTCACCAACGACTATCCCCAAATTGATTACAATCAATCAAGAACTTGTTCTAGAAAATGATTTAGAATGGAATCCTTAAAAGTAAGGGAATCAGTGAAAAAATCCCCACGTTTGCAATAGAAATTGGTTACTAGACACCTCTCAACAAGAACTAGCTAATCTTTTAGCAATAGACATATAAGAAGATTAACAATCAGAAGGAATAGCTTAAAAATATAGGTCCAGACATCCAAGATCCGATGTGAGATTACCTTCAGATCGAAGAGGACTCTCAGAAATCAATGGTAGAAGACCCAAAGAAAGGAGGGAGGTGCGCAGAGGGACTTCGATTGAAGGTGGAGGTGCGCGTAGGAATTTATGTCCAAGGTTGAGGTGTGTCGGACGTCTTTGGTCAAAAAGGTGGTGTATTGTGCATTTGTAGTGAAGAAAAATCTCTGTAGAGGGTTTATGCGATGCTGGAAATGAGTTTTTAAAAATATAGGTGTGATAATTACATGATTTGAATCCTCATTTAACATCATGAAATGATTTGTAACAAATTTTATACAGAAATCCCATCAAACCCTTAAAAACAATTAATACAGATTACACATGGTGAAAAATAATTACACATAGTACAATATTAAACATGGTGAAATTTGATTATAGGTGGTGAAATTTTATTTTATGAGATGATGACACATGGAAAAAGATAGTTACATGGGGTGTAAAGTTTTTAGGTTCTTAATTAATTCTAGACATGGATTAAATTCAAAAAAACCAATTTTGACAAAAAAAATTAAGATTCATACCTGGAAAAGATGGGATCTTATATTTAACTTTCTGAATAATAAAATTATGTTAATTATTCACTTTTATGAGAAACCTTTCATGTTTATTATTAATTTATTACATTTATTAACAATATATATACAATTACTTAATCAATTAAGTTTATGTCACTTGTTTTGACAATATTCAGATTATATTTCAAAAATACTTTGGTCGGTTGACTATGGTCAAAGTAGCCATTATTTAAACATATACATAATAATAATAAATAAATAATTATCATATTTATACATTAATAATAGTTTTAAAACCAATCATGGATTATGGTTATGAAAAATAAATGAACATTAGAATCATGGAGAATGTGGGTCGTACGTACGCATAAGTAACATTTCCATTTTTCAATGACTATTATTGAATGAAGAGAAGTTAAATTTTTCTTTAAAGAATTATATTATATCATAAAATACCATAATAATTAACTATATACAATTATATATGTCATTTGTTTATACGGTGATGAAAAAAAGAAATCACATCGCTTCGAGAGGCGTGGTCCGTCGTACACATGAACAACATTATCGTATCCCTTGTGTATTTGAATATAAAAAAAATTTATATAATAAATTGACTCCATAGATATAATAATTTTATTAATATCATATATAATCTTTATATACATCATTATTACTAGCCTTGATAAGAGGTAATTGAAAAAAATAAATGATGTAATTTCGTGAGGCAGTAGTCCACCGTACACACGAATGATGATTACGTAACCCATTTGATGGACGTGTGAGGGGGGTAGCTCATAAACTTTACATAACACCAAATAATTATATTTAGGATATTTATTCTATTATATAATCATATTATAATAACAATTGGAGGATATTTATAAGTAAATAAAATAAAGATGCTTGTTGAAGAACATTACCTCTTCTTCTCGAATCTACCTTTGGTTTACACGAAACCCCTCCTAGGTTGCCATTTTTTCTAAAATAAGGAATAAAATATGATGGGAGGAAAGTTAAGAAGTTATTTGGAAAGTATTTTGATGATCCAAATGGATTTTGATGCGTGTATAAGTGGGGAGAGTGAGTTCCCTTTTATAGTGGAGGAGGAGTGGCATTCTTGTAAATACTCAATAGTATTCCCTATTGGGAGGTATCCCTTACATAATGTTCTTAACAAATGACAAATAATAAATTATATGGAATATATGGTTTATCCAAACTTACACCAAACAAAAATAAAATCATTCTTGACATTTTTTTCCACAGTCTTAAGTTTACTCTATTTTATCATTTTTTAGAATGGTAACTCATTTTATAACCTAGGTAATTTAGCCTTTAAGAATAAATTAAAGTTATATTTATTAGAAAAATTATAAATAGTGATTATAAATATTATATCAAATTTATAATATAAAAAACTCAAGTTTGTTAGAAAATAATTTTAACATAAGCGCATGTAAAACACAAAAACACTACTTTAACCCTAAACGTGCTAACAAATTTTTTACAATTTAGCGGTCAATATGTTCATTATAAAAGATAAATTTCTCCCTGAATGGAACATATTTGATATTTATTGACATTTAAAAATGACTTGTAATATGATTGGATTTTTAGTAATTTTAAATCACTTAATAAAATATCATTTATCATAAAATAACATTAATTTCATTTTTCAAATTATTTATTTAATTTTAATATAAAACATAAAGATAATGATGTGATTTTAATGTATTATTTTAAAACCTATTTAAAATGATATATTCCTCAAAAAATTAATGTTGTACAATAATTTATTCAATTTACTTCACTTTTAATATTTTTAGTATCATTTATTTTAGTTAATTATTAACTAATTTATTATTGTGTTGAAATTTATTAATCATTTTATGTAACTAAATCATCTCTAAAAAATATATATAAATTATTTTTATGATAAAATTTCATTTATATTTCAAAATAATATCTATAACTGATCCAATATTATTTTCCCCTATCCAAAAGCATTATATATATTAAAATCAAGGAAGGTTCTTTTTTGTTTTTTTCTTTAACAAACATATTATATAAGTTCCCCAAGGGCCTAGAATAGTGGAAAATGGCCCTATGGGGTGTTAGGGATGTCTTCAATTCAAGTCTCCCTAGATTCCAATATGTTTTTGTTTGCTTGTTTCTTTTTAGCTTTCTAGTTCCCCTTCCCCAACCATTTATAACAAATTATATAGGTAAATTTCACGGAACAGTGTCTCACTAACTTATAAAAATAGAACCTAAGGTGATAATGGTTGAAATATTTCCATATAATGGGTGTTTTACAAATTTTAAGGTTATTTTACACCTTATATTATATGTTTAACAACTAATTAAACTCATTTTTACCTTTATCACTGTAATTAATTTTAACAGTTTTCACTAATCATAATAAAAAAAACTAAGTTGAACATATTTGATAACAAAAAACTATGATGATTAAAAATATGGAATCCATTTTTTCAAATTTAACTCACATAAGTGGCATAATTTAATTTAAAATTAATCCCATAAATATGAGGAGAAAGTTGTTTTTAAAAGTGAAAAGTTTAAAAAGTTCACAATGTTTATATATCAACATTCAAAATAAAAATGATTCCAATGAAATATATTTGATTAATAGATGTATAATTGAAATATTATGACTTTAAAATCAATATAAAATATAATTTAACATTATAAATTATTTATATGAAAAGATAGTTTTCAATTAAAATTCAGTTTTTTTCACCATTCATCAAAAAATGAAACATTTTATAAAAATACTAACATTTCACCCTAATATATTTTTTGTATTCATATTTAAAAAAAATTAATTTTATTTTTTATATAAATTTTATAACTTTTTTAAAAATTAATTTTAAATTATTTCTGTTAATCATGATTAAAATTTCTTTTAGAAAAAAACTATTTTTCATAAAACACTGCTTTTTCTTTCAAATGATATTGATTTTAGTTCTTATAATTAGATAATTTTTAAAAATGACTAAACTATATATTTTCCCAAGTTAATTAATATTATTCATAACCTCAATTATAGAATCTAGTCAATAACTATCACATTAAATAATAATAATAATATATTTTTGTTTGATAAAACATAGTCTTGTGTGTAACACAAGCTATCAAAGAAACTCATTGTTGTGTACAACATAAGCTAAGTTTGTGTATTGTATCATTTAAACTATTGAATATAATTTCATTATTTTAAAATCTCATTATGTTATATCCCCCTGCCCTAATAAATTGTATTTGCAAAATTTGAACTTTATCTAGGTAATCAAAGGATATATATCCTTAAAATAAAATTAATCATTTAATAACATTTTTACTTAGTCTTTCAATAAAATAGTTTTTTTTAAGGTCTAATAATCTTATTTGACTATTATTAAAATGTAATTAAGGGTCATATTAAACCTAAAGGTTATCAATAATTTAAACTTATGTTTATAAAATGTAAGGGAATTATTCCTCAAATTATTTTTCCACCAAAATATATACTTTATATATCTATAAAAACTCAATAAATTTATCACAATGTAATTCCACTACCTAAAACATAAAAATATGCTAACCAAATTCATTTATCTTATGATAAACCTTAGAAAAATATTAATCTCCTTAGAGTTGTCACCACTTCACTAGATGAACCAACATCAACTATAGAAGTAGCAAATGATTTTTCCACCCCTATTTTTCTTCTAATCATGATGATTTCCACCCTGAGTAAGTATATTCAAACACAAGTTAACATATTGTCCAAACTAATTGTAGATAAAGTGAATTAGTTTTGATTGGTTCTCTATTATCTGTTGAGTCAATAAGGTTTTCCTTTTCACTTTCTCATTCCTTCTTGTTTTGAAAATCACAAACACCTTATCTTTAGGAAAATTGCTTTTATAAGGAAAATTGCTTTTATAAGGAAAATTGCTTATATAAGGAAAATTGCATTTATAAGGAAAATTGCTTTTATAAGGAAAATTGCTTTTATAAAGAAAAACACTTTTTTAAGAAAAATTATCCTTATAATATTTCCATCCATATTTTTCTTAAGTATAAGATTCGGATTCATTTCTATTTTCTCGGAATTTTTTGAAACATTGATATGAATTATTCTGTTTTAGGATCCGAATTCTGGATAAAAACTGTGATAAATATTCACTCCGAAATCCAGAATGAGAACTGTGATAAAGTTTCATTCCGAATTTCGGATTCAGTTTTACTCCAGATTCAGGATAAGAATCCTTATGAAGTTTGACAACGAATTCTCATTATGAATTCTGATGAAGAATTCTCATTACGAATTCTGATAAAGAATTCTCATTACGAATTCTGATGACGAATTCTCATTCTGAATTCTCATTCCGAATTCACCTATTAAACAGAATTTGATCATCTTTGTTTTATACACTCTGAGTTTATTTAGACTCCAAAAATTATTTTTGGTTAGACTCTGAACTTTCATCTTGCTTACGTTGTTATAATCTGTCTACTCTTTAATATTTTTTTTCTCACTCCGAACATTCACTCTGAATCTTCACTCCGAACTTTTGAGTAAGATTTTAAATGGTGTAGTACATTCTGTTACACTTGTTTTGTTATAAAATGATGTCGTCTATTCTGTTATAAAACTAGTTGTTGGCTAAGTGACACGTGTACAGGTCCCTCTGATTTTTATAGAAAATATGACCGTTGGGAAGGAGGCCGACCTTACCTATAAATAAGAGCTCATTTGAAAGAGCTCAATATAGACAATGAAGTTGATTAATCTAGAGACCACACACTACTAAGGTGATTTCTAGAGAGAGAAAGATTTGTATGCCTTGTGCGTACTGAACCACTCGTTCAGTTTTTTCTTTGTGCGACTCTGAATGTTGGTGATTACATTAAAGGACTTCCGGGGATAGGAAGACAGAGGTTGCCGACTACCTTGAAGTTCGAGGGATTCCTTGCTGAGGAAGACAGAGGTTTCCAACTACCTTGAAGTTGAGGGCTTGCGGGGATAGCAAGACAGAGACTCTGATCTTTGTATCGAGGGCTTATCCTGTTGTGGGTAAGACTGACTTACTTGAAAGTATAAATCAAGGGACCTTTATCCAAGATTGTTAGATACCCTTCTCTTTGGGTTAAAAGACATATATCTTGTTACTTGTAGTTTTTCTACATGTTTATTTCCGCTACATTTTGTATTATAAGGAAAGTATAACTTTCTTATACTTCCTTACTTATACTCTGTTTCATTTAGATTCTATACGCTTTAAGGTAGAATCACATATTGTAATATTTTGTTAAGTTTCAATTTCCGGAATCATATTTCCAGAACCTACTTTCAGAATCTCTTTTCAGTTTTAAGAAAGTTCATATGATTTGAAGTTTATAACTTCATTCCTCTTTCCAAGTTTTCATTTGGTATTAGAGGTGTTGTGAATTTTCTTAAGTTTAACTTTGTTAAACTTGTCCCTTTCCTTTTCTTAAGGAAAACATAGTTATTCGTAACTAACATTAAAGGTTCCAAAGGAATTTTTAAAGTGTACAATTCACCCCCCCCCCCTCTTGTATATTGAGCATCAACATCATTATTTCGATCCTACAATTGGTATCAAAGGAGGTCTCTGAAATACTTGTACTTATGTATATGTTTTTCTTTCTCACTTTTCCATTCCAAACTTTCCATTCCAAACTTTCTCATTCTGAACTTTGTTATTACGAATTTTTTTTACTAACAAGTTTGTCTGCGAAGGTATTTCTTAAGTATGGCAGGAATTAATGTTGGTTCCATTGATAATATAAATCCTACAAGACCACTAATCTTTGATGGTAATGATTATGAGTACTGGAGAGATCTAATGAATACTTTTGTTATCAATACTGGAGTGGATAACTTTGTTATGCTTACTGGTGATTATAAAATTCCTGATAAGGAAGTTAGAACTTTTACTAACCAGGAAAAGCAAGAGTATCAACTCAATTATAAGGTACGCAATACTTTACTATGTTCAATGACTAGAAATATATATATCCAAATTTCTTCTAGTGAAGCAGCTAATTTTATCTAGAAGAAGTTAGAAGTTACACACTTTGGAACTTCTAAAGTGATTGAGACTAGGAGAGCTATGCTTAGAGGTGAATATCATGGCTTCAACTTTCCTTATGGAGAACAAATATGTAAAGTTAAACAGAGATTCATGACTATAGTCAACAGCCTACAGTCTATGGGAGAGAAAGGTTTAGATGATGAAGCACTTGTGGATAAGATAATTGATATTATGCCCAATTAGTGGGAATCCAAAAGAACTGTTATAGATGAGAAGAAGAAGGTCACTCAAATTTATCTTGATGAGTTATTTGGAACTCTTCTACAACATGAAACCAGAATGAAGAGAGATTCTGACAACATCAAGAAGAAGAATGGAAATGGTACTATTGCTTTTACAACAACATCAAATAAGATGAAAGCTAAGACTCCTGAGAGAGTAACCAGATCCAAGTCTAAGAAAGTTATTTTCCAATCCGAATATAGTGAGAGTGAAGTCTCTGAAAATGAGTTAGCTAATCTTGCTCGAAGGATGAACAAGATAGCTGGACAGAGAAATTTCCAATCTAAGTATAAGAAAAGGGATAGGAAAGATAGAAAAGATGGAGAAGTTACTTGTTATGAATGCAATAGAGCTGGACATATTAGACCAGATTGCCCTTTTCTTAGAAAGAAAGAAAGAAAAGAAAGGCATTCAGACAGGAACAGAAAGAAATATTTTAAATCCAAATCTAAGAAAGTTCTGAAAGCTAATGACACCTGGAGTGCCAGTGGTGGTGACTCTTTAGATGAATCTTCTGATTGCAAATCATCAGGACAGAAGAATCTTGGTCTTATAGCCAGCTTACCTATTGATAATCATTGTTTTATGGCTAAGGTATGAAATGCTGAATCGTTGACCAATGTATCTTTAAATTCTAATGATAGTAAGTATTATAACTCTTCTAATGAAGAATCCTCTTCTGATGAGGAAAATACTTTACCTACTTATGAATAAGTATCTAGGTTTTCTGAACTTCTTGAGATTGAGAATTCTAAACTCAATAAAAAACTTGATAAGGCAAACTCTAGAAATTATATTCTTACAAAAGAGATATCAGATCTTTCTAAATATCTTGATAGGAAAAATGCTGATTTTGAAAGTATTTCAAAAAATCTAGAGGAAGTAAGTTCTCAGAAGAACAAACTTTCAAAAGAATTAGAAAAAGTAATTTCTAAGAAAAATGTTTTCAAGCCTAGCTCTAGTTCTAAAACTAGTGATTTTGAGGATAAAAACTTGGTTATAAAACTCTAGTCCAAAATTTTTTCCTTAAAGAAGTGTTTATCAAACTTTACCCATGGTAAGGAAAATTTTGATAAAATGTATTCCCAAATATGACCTTTAAGAAATAAATCCGGATTTGGTTATACCCATGCAAAACCAATTTTTAGTAATAATTATTTTGTTCCTCAAAGTGCCCCATTTTGTACCAAGTGTCAATGTGGTGGTCACTGGGCAAAGAATTGTTCCTTAAACAAAACCCAATCCTTAGGTTTTCACAAAGCTTACTTTTCTAAGAAGATGTGGGTTCCTAAAATTTTATTATCTGGTAATCTCGGATCCAAACAAGTTTGGATACCGAGAGTCTAATTTTCTTCTTGGTTTCAAGAAAATAAAGAGAGTACCAGCAACAATACATGGTACATGGATAGGGGATGTTCCCGGCACATGACTGGTAACAAAATATATTTGGAAAAGATTATCAAAACGAAAGAAGGAAAGGTAACTTTTAGAGATAATGCTAAGGGAGAGATTGTTTGTATTGGTAATATTCTTCTTCTTGGTAAAACCTTGATTTTAAATGTTCTTTTTGTTAAGGGTCTTAAGCACAACCTCATTATCATAAGTCATTTATGTGATGAAGGTTACCTTGTGAATTTTAGGAATGATAAATGCTTAGTTCACAATTCCAAGGAAGAATTTATTCACTCAGCCAATAGGAAAAAGAATGTTTACACTTTGAACCTAAAAGTCCTCAGAAGCCAAGATTTACCTTTGCTAAGTGCAATGGAAGATCATTCCTGGTTATGGAATAAAAGACCAGGTCACTGTAATCTTATAAACCTACGTAAACTCTCTAAGAAGAAACTAGTTAAGGATCTACTGGAGCTTAGATTTGATTCTTCTAAAGTTTTTGATCCTTGTCAATATGGCAAGCAACATAAATCTATTTTTAAATCAATCGGTGAAGTCTCGACAACCGATGCATTATAGTTAGTGCACATGGATCTTTTTGGTCCAACACAAACTGGAAGTATTGGAGGAAAATACTACGTGTTTGTTCTATTTGATGATTACACTAGATTTACTTGGGTCTATTTTCTAGAAAAGAAGTCTGAAGCTTTTTCTTATTTCAAAAATTTTAGAGCTTAATTTAAAAATGAGAAAAACCTTCTATTGAAAACTATTCATAGTGATCATGGAGGAGAATTTCAAAATTTTGATTTTGAAACTTTTTGTAGTAGAAAAGTTATTACTCACAATTTCTCAGCACCTAGAACTCCTCAACAAAATGGTGTAGTTGAGAGAAGAAATAGAATTCTTCAATAGATAACGAGAACCATGTTGATTGAATATTCTATAGCTAGACATTTCTGGGTTGAAGCTATAAGTACTGCGTGCTATACTATAAATCGAGTTTTGATTAGACCTTTTCTTAATAAAATTCCTTATGAGTTATGGAATGGTAGAAAACCAAGACTATCCTACTTCATGGTTTTTGGTTGCAAAGTATTTATTCTAAATACTAAAGATAATCTACATAAATTCACACCAAAATCTGATGAAGGGATTTTCTTAGGATATTCCACAACCTCTAAGGGTTATAGAGTTTTTAATAAAAATACTAGTACTGTTGAAGAAACAGTACGTGTAAAATTTGATGAGTCAGATCCTTTTGTTTTTAAACCACCTCAACCTATATCCTCGGATGTGTTTACAAAAACTGATTTTCAACCTTTGATAGAAGAACCTTCTGATAAGGAAATTGTTCAAGAAGATACTTCTGAAACATTTACCCCAAAATACTTTTTACCCTATGTTGATGAACAGGTTTTACAAAACCCAAATCAGGTGTTTCTTAAGAATCATCCCAGTGATAGTATCATTGGTGATGTAAATCAACCTGTAAGGACTAGAAGTTCCTTAAGAAATGAAGTAGAACATCTAGCATTTCTTTCCCAATTAGAACCTAAAATCACTGATGAAGCTTTAGGTGATGATGATTGGATCAAAGCCATGGAAGCTGAACTAAATGAATTCGAAAGGAATAAAGTCTGGACCTTGGTTGAAAGACCTAAGGAGACATCTGTTATTGGAGTAAAATGGGTTTTCAGAAATAAATGTGATGAAAATGGAGTCATAGTAAGAAATAAAGCTAGACTTGTTGCTAAAGTCTATAATCAGCAAGAGGGAATAGACTATGAAGAAACCTATGCTCCAGTAGCCAAACTTGAATCAATCTGTATTCTACTTGCCTTTGCAGCATTCTTTAATTTTAAAATTTTTCAAATGGATGTGAAATGTTCTTTTCTTAACAGTTATGTTCAAGAAGAAATTTTTGTTGAACAGCCTCCTGGCTTTGAAGATACAAAATATCCTAATCATGTTTTTAGACTTACCAAAGCTTTGTATGGCCTTAAACAAGCCCCACGAGCATGGTATGATAGACTCCCTGGATTTTTGCTTCAAAATAACTATGTTAAGGGAAATGAAGATCCAACCATTTTTATAAAGAAAGATAAGAAAAATGTTTTGATTGTTCAAATTTATGTTGATGACATCATATTTGGTTCAACTCAACAATCTTTGATCGACTCTTTTGCAAGTCTAATGAAATCTGAGTTTGAAATGAGTATGATGGGTGAGTTAACTTTTTTCCTTGGTCTTCAAATTTCTCAAAAACCAGAAGGAACCTACATATCTCAACATAATTATATTAAATATATTCTTAAAAATTATGGTTATGACAACACTAAGAGTATAAGTACTCCCATTGGTACCTTAAACTCTTTAGATCTTGATGAAGTTGGGAAACCAGTAGATCAAACATCTTTTAGAGGTATGATAGGAAGTTTACTTTACTTGACAGCTAGTTGGCCAGACTTAATGTTCTCAGTATGCTTATGTGAAAGATATCAATCTAATCATAAGGAATCTCACTTAAAGGCAGTAAAAAGAATTTTTCGCTACCTTAAGGTAACCATGGATCAAGGATTGTTTTATACTTTTAGAAATGATTTTGTTCTAAAAATCTTTTATGATGCTGACTTTGGTGGATGTAGAATGGATAGAAAAAGTACATCCGAAACTTGTCATTTCTTAGAAGATTCATTAGTTTTTAGGTCTTGCAAGAATCAACATTCTGTAGCACTCTCCACTACTGAAGCCGAATATGTAGCAGCTGGAAGTTGTTGTGCTCAAGTGTTGTGGATGCAACACACACTCACAGACTATGGATTGAGTTTTACTAAAACTCAAATTTTGTGTGACAACACAAGTGCCATTGCCCTCAGTAAGAACCATGCACATCACTCTCATGCAAAACACATAGATATTAGGCATCACTTTCTTAGGGATCACACACATAAAGGAGATATCATTCTTCAGTTTATCAGAACACAAGATCAACTTGCTGATATTTTCACAAAATCTTTGCCTTTTGATAGATTTGAATACATTAAACAGAAATTAGGATTGATAACTGTAAGGTAATCCTCCTTAATTAACTTTCTGTTGAAAAAGTCTCCTTACAGCAATAAACTCCTCTTCATAGGGGGGGTACATCTGATTGTTAGAATAACAAAGTTTTTCAAAAATTATTTTCAAACTTTTCGGAACTAAAATTCCAGAATGGAATTTTCAGAACTAAAATTTTCCAAAATGGATATTTTCATATAGAAAACCTCTGAAATGGAAATTTTCGTATTGAAAACTTCCGGAATAGAAAATTTGGTACTGGTATTTTCATAACGGGATTTTCGTACCAGATCTTTCATAAAGAGTTTTTAATTTTCGAATTTTGTAATGAAATTTATCGTACTGAGTTTTCCATACTGAGTTTGTTTTTTGTACTGAGTTTTGTGAACTATGTCTTTTCATAATAAAGATTTTTCATAGTCATTTTTATTATATTATCCATTACGAATAATCCTCATAAGCTAATCTGAAAGGTATGATTTCCTTACTCATTTTTTTGTAGTCATACTTTACTTGTTGGAATTATCTTATTTTTTGTTTTCAGATTATAATTTTCTTAATTCTTTGTTTTAATAAAAACCTCAAAAGATCGGATTCAAGTTTTCTTGAGAATTGGTTTTCGACCGTCAGATCTGATCTCATATTATCACAGCTTTTCGATCAACCATGGAAGATGAACTGTTTTTTCATTCCCTATATAAAGGGGACCCCAAATGGTTGTCCCACATCGGTTTTCAAGCTCTAGCGTCTCGAATCTCTGCCTCTATGTTTTTAAGTTGTTCCGAACTTCAAATTTCTCAGTTACGAACTTCTCAGAGGTCTTCAGATCTGAATGTCTGTGGAAGTAGCTTCTCAAGACATGTCTTCCTCTAAGCTGATTTCAAAGTGGTTGGTATATAGGGAAAGGTTGGTTAAACCTGATTTCTTCAACAAGTACGATTCTCTTATTTCCAAGAATATCAAGCTAAATGGATGGGAAGATGTTGCGGTGTCAAAACCTGGGAATCAAGATGATGTGTAATCAAATTTGCTTATAGAGTTCTATGAAACAGTCTCCTTTCTTAAGGAAGATGGAAGGGAGAAGTTTTCTTTTAAGTCTTATGGTAAGACTTATAAGATTTCATATGCCAAGGCAGCCAGCTTGGTAGGGCTGAATAATGAAGGTGATGCTGAATTCATATCTCATGTGTTGCCAGATTCTAAGGGTAGCTTCGACAAGGAAAAGGCATTAGAAACTCTCGGACTGGCAGATGACAAGGCTCAGAAGATTGCTAGTTTATCTACAAATTTCTGGATTCTAGAGTTGCGGGTACAAGGTCTTATCGTACCGAGGAAGGGTGAAAAAGAAAGTCTGAAGAAGAGTGAGATCTATATCCTAGATTTTTTGATAAATCTGAGGAAGTTTAACCTGATGAAGCACATTCTCATTACTCTTGAGAATGTTAAGAAAGGGAATCTGAGAGATCAGATTATAATGTATCCAGCAATCCTCTCAAAGTTGATAGTTTGGTGCCTTGAGTCTTTCAAGGAGGCGTGCAAATCTAATCCAAGAGTTTCAAAGATTATGTTGGTGAGTGATGGTACACTCAAAAGAATGGATGTAGCTTTTGACAAGAAGACTGGTCAGTTTATTGATTTACCTGCTCAAGAAGAAGCAGTTCCGAAAGTTGCTGATCCGGAATCATCTAAGACAGTAAGGAAGAGAAAGTTGAAAGAAGTGGAAGTAGAAGCATTGAATCCCAAGTCTAAGGAAGTTCATTCCACACCTCCAAAACCAAAGAAGAAGAAAGCTTACCCAGATGAGGTTGTTGCTAAATGGAGGGAGATCAAAGAGATGAGAGTCCAAGGGGAGCCTCAGTTTGGATTCGATCCTGCGGAGGCTAAGGCCTTGAAGGAAAGAACTGCGGATGAGCTCGAAAAAAAAGAAAAAGAAAAGAAGCTCAAGAAGAAGATGTCTGAGTCTGAGGTAGCTCAGGCTTTGTTGAAGTTCAATTAGATGGTTTTAGCAAATATTCATGTTCCGAGATCCTTTTCATTGGAATATCTACCTGAGACTCCAGGAAGAGACTTTCTTGCTCCGGAAGAGGCAGTAGCTAAGCCTGTTGAGCAAGGTGATCACATTGAGCAAGTAGAAGAAGAAGAAGCTGTTGCTGAAGGAAGTGGTGAAACCGGAGATGTGTTGAAGAAAGTAGATGATTATAAGGGGACTCCTTCATAACATTTGTCACTCCGAACTTCAGAAACTGAATCTTCGAAGCTAGTCACTCCAGCAATGGAAGAAGAGAAAGGAGAAGAAGAAGTAGCTTATCATGGAGAGGAAGAAAAATTTCTACAAGATATTTCTCAAATGGAGAATGTACAGGTTGGTTCTCAGGAAGTTGCTGATGAGGAAGACAATGTTGTCCAAGTTTCTGATAGTGAAAAGAGAACTCTGGAACAGGATTCCATTCCGAAAAGAGACAAGGGAAAGCAAATTGTTGCTGATACTCCGAACTCAATAGTGGTGAAGAGAAAGGAAGTTGGTAATTCTTCAAAGAGAAATCTTGACCAAGTTGAAGAAGAAACTTCTCCAAGCAGAGTCTCAGATTCGGAGTAATCTTCGTTGGTGCATGATTTTGTTGTTCAGTCTTTAAAGAAGCTGGTAGGTTCTATTCTGACTTTCTCAAGCATTGATTCAAGATGCCAAATGCTCCAACATGCTTTGAATCAGAAATCAGACTCTTTATCTATGGTTATGGACAAGTGTGTTGAAATATAGGCTCAGTTCAAAACGTTCTTTGTCGGCTATGAAGCCCACAAAAGATCTTGCAAGAGGATGAAGAGCTGGTCGAGGAAGACTGTGGAAGAAATGAGGCTATTTTATGAATTTCAAGATAATGTTAAGGATACTTTTGAGACTGAGGACAGGAAGATAAATGAACTGACTTCTTCCTTTGAAGAGAAGCTGACAGATGAAAAGAACTTTCGGATTCAAGAAGTCAGAGATCTAAATGGGAATCTAAATTATGTCTCTCAAAACTGGAAATTTTAAAGGGATCATCGGATTGAGTTTGAAGATAAATATAAGGCTTAGGAAGAAAAGATTAAAGCTCAGGAAGAAAAGCTTCAATCCCAGGAAGAAAATATTGAAGCTCAAAGTGCAAGAATAGTGGTCTTAGAAAAGCAAGCCGAAGAAGACCATAAAGACTTGAAGAAAATAAAGACTATTCTTAAGGGTCTCATGGCAAAGGAAAAAGATCCAAAATAGACAGATCTGATCTTTTGTTGTATCTATTTTTTTTTTTGATCTTTTCAAACTTAATAAAAATTTGTGCTTGCTCGTATCTTTTTTTATTACTACTAATTTTTTCAGGTACTTTGTTTTTTTTTCATTCCCTCAAATTCTTTTTGAAAATCACAAAGGGGGAGAAGGAAAAGATCCTTAAAGAAAAAGAACTCTAATAAGAGCTTATCTAAGGGGGAGTTTTTCATTAAAGAATACTTTCTTATTTGTAATGAAATGTCACTCCGGAAATTTAGAATACGATCTTTAGAGTTTCAAAGCCTAAGGGGGAGTTATTCGTATTCATCAATATCCTTAAAGCAAAGGGAGATAAGCCTTAATGTTTTTTTTCTTCTTAGAATTTCTTTTTTGAAAGGATGTTTGTGCTTTCCAAAAAGGGGAGATTGTTGATTCAATAAGGTTTTCCATATGACTTTTCCATTCCTTCTTGTTTTGAAAATCACAAACACCTTATCTTTAGGAAAATTGCTTTTATAAGGAAAATTTCTTTTATAAGGAAAATTGCTTTTATAAGGAAAATTGATTTTATAAGGAAAATTGATTTTATAAGGAAAATCGCTTTTGTAAGAAAAATTATCCTTATCATATTTTCATCCATATTTTTCTTAAGTATAAGATTCGGATTCATTTCTATTTTCTCGGAAATTTTTGAAACTTTGATATGAAGTATTCTGTTTTAGGATCCGAATTCTGGATAAGAACTGTGATAAAGTTTCACTCTGAAATCCAGAATGAGAACTGTGATAAATTTTCATTCTAAATTCTGGATACAATTTTACTCCAGATTCAGGATATGAATCCTTATGAAGTTCAACAACTAATTCTCATTACGAATTCTGATGACGAATTCTCATTACGAATTCTGATAAAGAATTCTCATTATGAATTTTGATGATGAATTATCATTCCGAATTCTCATTCCGAATTCACCTATTAAACAGATTCTGATCATCTTTGTTTTATACACTCCGAGTTTATTTAGACTCTGAAAATTATTTTTGGTTAGACTCCAAACTTTCATCTTGCTTACGTTTTTGTAATCTGTTACTGTTTAATATTGTTTTTTCTCACTCCGAACATTCACTCTGAATCTTCACTCTGAACTTTTGAGTTAGATTTTAAACGGTGTCGTACATTCTGTTACACTTGTTTTGTTATAAAACAATGTCGTCTGTTCTCTAATAAAACTAAACGTTGGCTAAGTGACACGTGTACAGGTCCCAACGATCTTTATGGAAAATATGACCATTGGGAAGGAGGCCGAACTTACCTATAAATAGGATCTCATTTGAAAGAGCTCAATATAGACAATGAAGTTGATTAATCTAGAGACCACACACTGCTAAGGAGATTTCTAGAGAGAGAAATCTTTTCATGCCTTGTGCATACTGAACCGCTCGTTCAGTTTTTGCTTCGTGCGACTCCGAATGTTGGTGATTACATTCGAGGACTTCTGGGGATAGGAAGACAGAGGTTACCGACTACCTTGAAGTTCGAGGGCTTCCTTGCTGAGGAAGACAGAGGTTGCCAACTACCTTGAAGTTGAGGGCTTGCGGGGATAGCAAGACAGAGACTCTAATCTTTGTATTGAGGGCTTATCCTGGTGTGGGTAAGACAGACTTTCTTGAAAGTATAAATCAAGGGACCTTTATCCAAGATTGTTGGATACCCTTCTCTTTGGGTTAAAGGACTTATATCTTGTTACTTGTAGTTTTTCTACTCATTTATTTCTGCTGAATTTTGTATTACAAGGAAAGTATAACTTTCTTATACTTCCTTACTTGTATTCTGTTTCATTTAGATTCTATACGCTTTAAGGTAGAATCTCATATTGTAATCTTTTGTTAAGTTTCAATTTCTGGAACCATATTTCCGGAACCTACTTTCGGAATCTCTTTTTAGTTTTAAGAAAGTTCATAGGATTTTAAGTTTATAACTTCATTCCTCTTTCCATGTTTTCATTTGGTATTAGAGGTGTTCTGAATTTTCTTAAGTTTAACTTTGTTAAACTTAGCCCTTTCCTTTGCTTAAGGAAAACATAGTTATTCATAACTAACTTTAAAGGTTACAAAGGAATATTTAAAGTGTACAATTCACCACCCCTCTTGTATATTGAGCATCTACATCATTATTTCGATCCTATATTATCTCAATCTTGTAGTAATTAGGAATCTTTTCTTTATAGTCACGAATCTTGGAACCAAACTCACCACACTAATAACACTTTACAAATCCAAAAATGCATTCCCCAAAAAGTATTTTACAATTCTTTGAATACGTTTTGGGATTACCTCAAGAATTATTAGTTTGTTTTTTCCCAGTAGATACTTATGTATAAACAACCTGGAATAAGAATAAGAATATAAAATTAACCCTTAACTTTTACTTTTCTTTTAATAGAGGGCATGTTAACCTCTTATATAATGGTTTAATAATTTTATTAAATTATACAAGGAGCATGTTCATATTTATGATATCATATATGATCCTCTTATATCGTTTGGTTAATAATATTTCAATATTACCATCATTTCGGGGGTTAACTAGATCATTTTCCTATGCATGTTTTGTTATGTAATTCATGTTTTTTATGAATAGGGTGTATTTTATTCCATTGATGGTCAACATAGAGAATGAATAAAATTAATCATTTAATAACATTTTTACTTAGGCTTTCAATAAAATAGTTTTTATTATGGTCTAATAATCTTATTTGACTATTATTAAAATGTAATTAAGGGTCATATTAAACCTAAAGGTTATCAATACTTTAAACTTATGTTTATAAAATGTAAGGGAATTATTCCTCAAATTACTTTTCCACCGAAATATATACTTTATATATCTATAAAAACTCAATAAAATTATCACAATGTAATTACATTACCTAAAACATAAAAATATGCGAACCAAATTCATTTATCTTATGATAAACCTTAGAAAAATATTAATCTCCTTAGAGTTGTCACTACTTCACTAGATGAACCAACATCAACTATAGAAGTAAAAAATGATTTTACCACCCCTATTTTTCTTATAATCATGATGATTTCCACCCTGAGTTAGTATATTCAAACACAAGTTAACATAATGTCCAAACTAATTCTAGATAAAGTGAATTAATGTTGATTGGTTCTATGTTATCTCATTCTTGTAGTGATCAAGACTCTTTTCTTTATAGTCACGAATCTTAGAACCAAACTCACCACACTGGTAACACTTTCCAAATCCAAAAATGCATTCCCCAAAAATTATTTTACAATTCTTGGAATACTTTTTGGGCTTACCTCAAGAATTATTAGTTGGTTTTTTACCCATTTCCTTCCACCATGATCATTTCTCACTCTTTTCATCACATGGAGCATAAGTTTCTAAAAACTCCATCTCAACTTTCTTATAGCATAATAAACAATTTTCTCATTAATTTTAAATTCCCATGAATAAAAATCTCTTCATAAGATTGGTTTTAACCCTAAATAAAATCTATTTTTTTAGTACCATTGTCTTAAATAAATTATGGAACATATCAGGCTGTTCTTGAGAGGGTTTCTTCATATTCATCCATAGAAACTTTATCTTTTTCCCACAATTCTAGGAATTGTTTCTCCATCCAAAGCCAAATAACCTTTGGGAAATATTTCTGAAGGAAAATATTATTAAGTTTTACCCATTACATAGCATAAATATCAAATTTTTCTTTGGTATTCTTAACCAAAGTCCATTAGATATTAGTTTCACCCTCAAAACTAGAGATGCAGAGATTTACCTTTTGAAATTTTGAATATCCCAAGACTTCAAATATATTCTCTAGGGAATTGATATATCCTTAGTCTACCACTAGTTCAAATGATCCATTAAATAATTTAGGATGTTTCCTGTTGAAATTCTCTACTATATAAATGTTTCTTTTTGATAGATCGGGTTCCTCTCTTGAATGTATACCACCACTATTTATAGCTTGTGTCAATTGAACCATCACTTGAATAAATTGTTCTATTCCAATTCCAACTATCTCTAGATACTGATTTGGAAAGATATTTTCCTCTTAGTTCTTTCCCACTACAACCTTCCTTTTTACCCTGTGGAAACCCATTTTGAACTGACATAGTTTTTATGATTTAAAAAGGAAATATTAAAATTATATATCATTTAAACTTAACCATAAAGTAAAATCTTCTAAGGTAATTCTATGAACACAATCATAACCTATAAAGCTGTCTAAACCATCCTTTTATAACAACAATAAGGAACCAACCTTAAACATTACATTATCATGAGTTTTAGTCAAGAATTTAATTTCTTTCACTTTGAGGATATTTTCAAGTTTAGAGTTTTAGATAATTAGTCCATAACACATACACAAAAAAACATATAATACAAAGTGGGAACTTCCAATTAGTATCCATTTTTTCTATAATATAAATCTTTTAAAATAAAGTATGTTTTTCTCACAGAAAATATCCATGAAATTCAACTTGAATTCTTCTTTTACTTTACCCATTCTTAAACCCTATGAAATTTTTTAAAAAAACATGGTATGAGAAACAAATCTAAGTAAGGGATATAAAAATAAAGGAACCCACTATTTCAGTAAAAACATGAAAAAT
The DNA here is from genome assembly GCA_963277665.1 of Viscum album. NCBI lineage: Eukaryota > Viridiplantae > Streptophyta > Magnoliopsida > Santalales > Viscaceae > Viscum > Viscum album. The sequence continues at coordinate 1,485,759,477 of OY728165.1, read as the reverse complement.
CGTGAAATATTTACCTTTACATCAATGTTATTTGAGATAAAGAAATCAAAATAAATCACAAGAAAACACACATGATTTTTTCTCTAATAAATCCTTTAAAACCTATATAATTTGATTATAATTTGTTTTAGGTGACTTCGAGCATCATATTCATAAAACCCTTTTAATTCGAATAAACATGTGGACGACTTCCAATATAACCATTACCCAATGAATTGGATATATATAATGGGGATAATCTTTAGTATAAGATATAACAGGCATACCATTGATCAATAATGGGTCTTCGACCTTTGAATAAGCTATGTTGGGCTAACCCATTCCTACTGAGAAATAATAGGGCACAACCATTTCTATAAGCTATATTGGGCTCAGTAGTGAGCTATAATGGGGATCAACCAATTGTACAAGTCGAATTTTTCTCACCTGTTTCATATAATTATAAAGTACCATATCATGAATAAAACGATTTCATTATAAATACCTTTGAAAAACTATTTATAACCTATATGAAAAACACTTTCTAAAAAAATACATTTTTCTTTTAAAACCCCATTTTAAAAAAAACACTATTTTATCTAAAAACCCAATTTCAAAACCAAAAATAACCAAAAAAGGGATATATGTTTTTCATTTACTGAAATATGTAATATTTTAAAGAAATATATAAAACAAATATCATTTATGGTGATATAAAATTCATTTTAATCTTGTATGTTAAGAATAGAACATCCCTTTTGTCATTTTTCAGAATGTTCTGTATAAAACATGTAAAAATTCCTTTTTAAAAACTATTTCAATAAATTAAAGACACATAAATTTTAATTTTTAGATGTTTTATTTCTATATAAAACCATTAATAAAATAAATTTTAAAACATGGACATTTAAGAGAAATATATTTTGAGGTAAAAATATTAAAATAGGAGTTTTTAAAGGAAATTTAACTTATCACTTGGGAAACCCTTGAATCATTATCCCCATGAAATATTAACATTAAAAACTTTAAATATCATTATAATAGTGAAATTAATGATATAACATGTCAAAGGGGCTATATATACATATTATAACAAAATATAGGTGTGTGACATCAAAAACATGTCTCAATGAAAGAAAATTTAGTTGAAGTCCCTTACCTTGAGTTTGATTCATCATGTATGTATTTATATTCCTGAATAATAAATATATGTTAATTATTAAATTTATTGATAAAATTTTTCAAGTTTATTATTACTTTTATTTCCCTTATTAAAAAGTTATATACAATTACTTAATTAATTAATTTTAGGTCGGATGTTTTGATCATATTCAGCTTATGTGTCAAACTGACTTTTGTAGGTTGACTATGGTCAAACTTTTCATTATTTAAAAATATATAGAATAATAATCATGAAATAATTATTATATTTATACATCAATTATACTTTTAAAACCATTCATGATTATGTTTATGAAATATGAATAAACGTTACGATCATGGAGACAGTGGGCCTTATTTACGCATGAGTAACGTTTAAGTTTTTAAATGATCAATATAGAAAGAATGAAACTAGAATTTATCTTTATATAATTATAATTATATCATAAATACTATAATACTTAATTATAAATACTAATATATATCTCATTCTTATTATGTGTTGATGAAAAAAAGAATCACTTCGCTTTAAGAGACGATGGTAAGCCGTACACATGATCGACGTTAACATATCCCTTAATTATTAGAATATAAAAATGGTATATATGATATAACAGCTAAATAGGTATAATAATGTTATATATATCATATTAAACTTTATATCCATCATTATTCCCAACTATGAGAGGTTTTAATGGAATAAATGAACGATAATATTTCATGAGGCCGTAGTCCACCGTACACATGAATAATGATTTTGTAACCCATTTGATGGATGTATATGTGGGTTTAAGTCATACCCTTAACATAGAAATATATAATTACATTAATTATACTAAGGTTTTTATATAATTATGTAATAATAATAATTTAAGGAGTTTGATAAGGAAATAAAAAAAGACGTTTGTTGAAAAATGTTACCTCTTCTTTAGGTATCTTCCTTTAGTTTGCACTAAACCTTTTCTAGGTTGGATTTATGCCTAAAATAAGGATTATAGGGAGACTTTAACGAATTTTTGGAGTTATTTGGATTGTTTTTGGACAATTCAAATGGCTTAATAGGTGAGGAGAATTGGGAATAGCGAGTTCCCTTTTATAGTGGATGAGAAGTGGCAGTCTTGAGAATACTCAAAAGTATTCAATATTGGGAGGTCTCCCTTACCTCATGTGATTCAAAAATTAAAAAATAATTTATTTGAGGGAATTTATGTTTTACCCACACTTACACCACACAAAAATAAAATCATTATTATAATTTTTTTCATTAGTCTTTAAGTTTACTCAATTTTACCCTTATTGATTTTACCACAGTAACTAGTTTTATAACCTAGATAATTTATCCTATAAAACTAAATTAAATTTATAATTGTTAGAAAATTTATACCCATTTAATAAAATTATTATATATAATTTAAAAAATAAAAATATCATGTGTGTTGTAAATTATTTTTAACATAAACGCCTGTAACGTGCAAAAACACTACTTTAACTCTAACCACGCTAACAGAGTTTTTACAATTTAGAGATAATTATGTTAATTATAAAAGATATATTACTCTATGAATGGACCATATTTTATATTCATTATAATTTAAAAATCAATTAGTATAGGATATTACTTTTATTAATTTTAAATCATTTAAAAAAATATCATTTATTATAGAATAACACTAATGTCAATTTTGACATTATTTGTTTAATTCAAATCTAAAAACATCAATAAAATGATGGGATTTGAATATATTAATTTAAAACATATGTAAAAATATATATTAATTTAAAATTTTAATATAATACAATAATTCATTCAATTTACGTCACTTTTAATATTTTTTGTATCATTTATTTTAGTTAATTATTAACTACATAATTACTGTGTTGGCGTTTCTTAAACATTATAAGTTACTAATTCATCTCAAAAAATTAAAGATAAATTATTATGATAGTAAAAAATCATTTTTAATTAAAAATTATATTTAAAATTGACCCAATATGGTTTTTGTTCTTATATAAAATCACTATAGAAATTAAAATCAAGAAAGGTTCCTTTTTGTGTTTTTTTTATTTAACTTATTATATAGGTCAATTTCATGTTAGTATCCAAAAAACTTATAAAAAGATATTATAATGTCGTAATAGAATAAATATGGCCATGAAAGTTGTGTTGGAAAAATTGGTAGGTCATTTTGAACCTTATATTCTAAGTTTAACCACTAAGTAGACTTGTTTTTACCTCAATCGTTGTAATTAATTTTAACTATTTTCATTAATCAATATAAAAAAACTAAGTTTAAATTATTAGATAATATAAATTATTATTATTCCAAATATGGAATCAATTTTTCCAAATTAATTTTACATAATTGGTATAATTTAATTTAAAAATAATCATTGTAGACGTGATGAGAAAGAAGTTTTTTAAAAGGAAAATTTTCAAAAAGATCACAATGTTTTTAAATCAAAATTCAATATGAAAATTATTTAATTGAAATATATTGGATTAATATATTTATAATATAACTATTATTAATTTAAAAACAATTAAAAATATAATTTAACATTATAAATTATTTATCTAAAAATATAGTTTTCATTTGAAATCTAATAATTTTCACAATTCATCAAAAAATAAAGCATTTATGAAAAATAAAAAAACTACACCAAATATAATTTTGATATTTATATTTTAAAAATAAAGTTATTTTTCATATAAATTTTCAAATGGTTGTAAAATTTAATTTTAAATTTTGTGTTCCAGGAATGATTAAACCGTCTTTTAGAAAAAAAAATGTTTTTCAGAAAATATTCTTTTTTTCTTTCAAATAATTCTGATTTTATTAACAATCAATATATAATTGATAAAAAAATGAGTAAACTATATATTTTCATAAGTTATTTAATCCTATTTAAAACCTTTATTCTAATATCTTGGTGATAACTATCATATTAAATAATAATATTAATAGTATATTATTGTTTGATAAAACATGGTCTTATATATAACAAAAGTTACCAAAGAAACACATTGTTTTGTGTAACACATGATAATTTTGTGTTTAATATCATTTATTCTATTTCAAATAATTCTTTTCCTCTAAAATCTCGAGTTGTTACAACTTTGGCAGAGCATACTAGTAAAATTATCAAAATATTGACATGTGATAGCTTTGGAAGGAATCTTACACATTGAATAATTTAAAGGGATTTAATATCACCATATTATCTGAAGTTATTAAATTTAAATATGTTTTAGGATTATAATGAATTAGTTTGGAATCATATTCCTTCAAAAAAATCAATATTCTCAATCCATATTGATATATAACTCTTTAAAGAACTCGCAACTTATGTTACTAACCACAATTAAAACCCAACTATATTCACACATATCCAAATTCATCTCATAGTTAAGGTATATAAAAACTGATCATGTAACAACTCAACCCTAGTTTCCTAGATTCGGTGCATTATTTTATTACATTAGTATGGTCATAAGAAATCAAATGCTGAAGGACTGATCAGTTTAGTAGCCTTGGAAAAACTAGATACAGACATAAGTTTTACTATACATCATGAAATGAAAACCAACTTAGTATATCCTTTCAAAACACTCATATAACTTATACAATCCTATAAATTTATTCATAATATACGTCATTACATCTCGGGGGAAATGAAACATAATAAAGGGGTGAACTCAGATGCTCAGTAAGGATAAGAAATATAGTAGAATCTATCAAAAATAAGCATAAACTTTTAAGGCGTGGTATAAAAAATAAACACAAGCCTTTTAAACATAATATTTAGAATAATATGGAAAGAATAAATCAATTAATTTCATTTAAAAATTCACATGGATATTCTATTAGTTGAATAATAACATGTAATATCAATAACTAAACTCATAATGAGAAAATACATAATGTCGGACATCATACCTTCAAAGCCTCGTGCCCAGACCATAATTAAACATACCATCAATGCCTTGTTCCATAACAAAAATTTGTCTTATGATACCTACCAATACATCAAGGGGATATATCAGGTCCCACCGGTCACTTACTTAGTATAATGCATTCTTCTTATGGAAGGGGTAAAACATAACATAAACATTCGTATTAAAACTAGCACAAAAAATGGTAATAATTTAACCATAAACCATGAATGGTATAAAAATAGAACATCCCTAGTCAAATATATCATAAACCCTTCAAAAAATTATAGAATATTGTATCAGAATAAATCAACCTTAATTATGCATAAAATCCAACAACGGATGTTGACATGAATGAAAAATAATATAATACATTAAATAAAACTCTTTGAAAGAAATATCCCTTCTTACATTGAAATCATTTAGAAGACGTGAAATTGTAAAATAAAACATTTATTTTTAAAATATCCTTTAATATTTCAAGGAAATCTTTAAAATTTTAAGGTGTCATTATGGAGGAAATTAGTCATTTTCACTGTATAAGTTCAAAATCCTTCTTTCATTAATTTTTCAAAAATTCTATAAAGTACCTTTTTTAGAAAATTATTTAAATATTCCTTTCAAAATGTTTTATAAAAATTGAAACATGTGTAAAAATAACATTAAATAATTTTTGATAATATTTTGAAATATATTTTAAGAAACATGGACATGGATTATAAAAATTTCCCAGTAGATACTTATGTATAAACAACCACGAATAATAATAAGAATATGAAATTAACCCTTACCTTGTACTTTCCTTTAATAGAGTGTGTGTTAACCTCTTATATAATGGATAAATAATTTTATTAAATTATTTAAGGAGCATGTTCATATTTATGATATCATATACGATCCTCTTATATCGTTTGGTTAATAATATTTCAATATTACCATTGTTTTGGTGGTTAACTGGATCATTTTCCTATGCATGTTTTGTTATGTAAGTCATGTTTTTTATGAATAGGATGTATTCATTCTTGAATGGTCAACATAGAGAATGAATCTCATCATGTCATGGAGACGGTAGGTCGTACGTACGCACAAGCGATGGTATCATTCCATTGATGGTTAAATGGTGTCAATTTGGATGGTATATTAATTATAAATAATAATTATAATATTATATTCATTATTTATATCAATTATACTCATCATTATACTCATCCAAAAAAAGTAGTTTTGAGTAACATATTACACCACAATGTGGAGACGGTAAGTCATACGTACGCATGCATGGTGATATTGTTATCCGTAAGATGGATAAAATGAGGAATATGGTTTCCCATGATTATAATAACATCTTAGTGTTTGTATGATACTGGAGTTATTACATTGGTATGTAAACAACATATAAAGAGGACGTATAAGAAGAATAAAATAACTTTGAAAGAGGTGACAAAACAATTTCCTCTTTTTATGGTATCTCCTTCGGATTTTCACAAAAGGACTCCTTAGTATGAATTTATCCACAAATTATGGCCAGTAAGATTTATTAATGGAATTCGGGAGAGGAAATTGGCAGATTTAGGCTGAGAAAAAGGGCTTTAAAGGTGTGAATTAAAGAGAATGAGAAGTTACCTTTTATTAGAGAAGGGAGTGGCACTTTATGAAACTATTAAAATATTGAATTAATATAAAATAATTTACAATTAAAATGGATATAAAATGATTTTATTAGATTCCAAGATTATTATGGTCCTAAATATAATCATCCAATGAATTTTATACATGTTTAGGTCATAAAATTAACCTTAACTTTTTTTTTCTTTAACCCTTTGTTAAATAATTTAACCTTTACTGTGAAAACTTGTCTTTTTATACTATTGGGTTAATATTGTTACTATAAAATGTCAAAAGAACCACAATTAGATAAATTATCAAGTATTTAACACTACACTAGTAAGTTGGTTGAACCAGATATTTTTATGAATTTTATATCATTAAATAAAATATTATTTATTTTAAAGTATCATTTATGTAAATTTTGATACTATTCAATATTTTAATTTTTAAAAATATCAAACAAACATCATAACATCAATTAAAATACTTTAAATATGTCACTAACATGTTTATGTTTTCCATAAAAAAATTTTATGTCATTAATTGTGTCAAATTATATTTACTTTAACTTTTTAATATCATTTAATTGATATTTCTATTAATAAAATAATTTCTACATCACTATTGTGTCATCATTAATGATAATTATTTATTCTCTAAAAATTATAAATAATTTTTTATGATATAGGTATTTATTTTATCTTTCCAAATACTATTTATAATTTATGTTATCTTCCTATATATCTCTATATTAAAATTATAGTACTTATAAGAAATGGAGGGTGACATTTTGTCGCATTCATTAATTTTAATAATATTCATGTCATATTCAAGGGAAAGGGTCCATTAAATGATTAAATTTCAAAATATAGGTGATAAGGGTCAAATTCAGTCATTAAATAGGATTTTGGAAGGTGTTATGATAATTTTATCATATTATTTGTACCTTTAATTGCCCGATTTAGCCTTAACCGTGGTAATAAAAAAATTACTAAAGTTATTATTCATAATATTCAAAAAACTTAAAGTAACCTATTAACATAATTCACACCCAATAATTCCAAAAAAGGAATCCATTTTTTAAGATTTAAGACACATAACTTTCATTAATTAATATAAAATTAATCCCGATTGACCAAATGAGAAAATAGGTTTTTCAAAAGTAAACATCATAAAAAGATTAGCATGTGCTTTTATCTAATTTTAATGTAAAAATAATTATAATTACCTAAATTATATAAAATAATAAATAAATTAATATAATTATACTTTAAAACCAATTAAAATTATAATCTAAAAATATAAATAAATTAGATGAAAAAGCGGTTTTGAATTCGAATGGAGTATTTTCACTATTCATTAAAATATGAAAGTTATCATAAAAACAAAAAAAAATTGTGAAAACTAAATTTTCCTGTCCCACTTATAAAAAACAAGTTCATTTTTTCAAATTTAATATATAAAAGTGTCAAATATTATATTTAAAATGGGTCATTCGTTAAAAGACTTTAAAAATGCATTTTTTTTTAAAAATAATTCTTTTATTCAAAATATAGAATTTGTTGTTATATCTTGTCTAAGAAACACATGAGATGAATATTAAAATTATATGGAATATATAAATGTAAAAATTTTGTTAATACTATTCATAACAACTTTTTAAATGGCTAGTCGTGGTGCGCTCAAACTCTGTGTTGCATGGAGCGATAGCTATTGAATTATTTAAAAGGAAGTGTACCATGGAATCTTGGGGTATTACATTCCACATATTGTATTATAATTATATTAAATCAAAAATCCACAGAAGAGAAAAAATTGATCCATATATAGTTGACCCGCACTTTCTAGACAGGGCATAGCCTTCAAACTGGGGATTAACTAACTCAAATTCCCTCTACCTAAGGACACATAACTCAATAGAGACATCAATTATAAGAAACTTATAACACCAAATATGTATAAATTATAATTAATTTATTATTTTATGCTCGTTACTCAATATAAAACAAATTCAAGGTAGAATAATACTAAATCATCTATCATTCCTGGAATGTACCTTCTTATATATGTGTTTGATAACTTACAAGTAGTTTAACAACATTAAACTAAATCATACATCCAAATTCATAATATAAAAATTATATTCATTAATAATTAATAAGTTAATAAAATAAATGAATGAACAATTCATAAATTAAATCATGAGATAATCTATCTATCAATAATTCATAAATAAACAATTATAACTGCATTATAATTTATGTTATTCATCGTGGATATTCTATAATAAAAATAAATATAAACTCTTCATATTTATTCCAATATAAAATCCTTTATATTTTTTTATTATATGAAATTTATATAAAATATATGAAATTATATAAAATATGAACATTGTATATTCCAATTCTATTATGTAATAATTTTAAAAACTCTACATATCACATATTTTTCATTATTTAAGCCTTGATCAAATCAATCATTAAAACTCATTTTAACATGTTTTAAATAATTTTACTAATAATAAATTTTTATTTGAAAATTTAAAATTAATTATTATGAAAAATTCATGATAATAAATATAAACTCATTTAAATTTAAGATTATTTTGAAAATTATATACATTTTATAAGTTACACTTATAATTTCCAAATAAAAATTATATTTCTAAATTAAAAAATATTCCATATAACTAGAAAAAGTGTTGAAAATTAATAATTAACTAATAAAAATAATTTAGTCTTTATTTTCTCATGTTTTATTCCTCCATATATGCTTAAAAATCAATTGTCAGTAACTTATCTATTAAATTATGCGATACGTGATATTCAAATTATATAAAAAAATTATAAATATGAATATTTAAAAGGGGTAAACAAGAAAATAAATGTTTTATCTATTTAAAAAACATGAGATGTAAATATTAACATTTCATATTTTTATTTAAGCATGAAAATATCTTATTTAAAATTCCTAAAACTTATTTTTTACAAACAATTTATAAACTCTAAGAAAATTTTCATAAAAATTATTTTTGTCTCATTTTAAGGTAAATCAAATTTAACAATTCATTGGCCTATAATCAATCATAAGTCACGACATGGATTCTTATATGGGAGTTATTAATCCTTAACTAGTTGATTTTATGTGGGGTTCAATGCTCCTTATGTAGTTGTTGAAAATTTCTTGATATTTAATATGTAACTCTCTATCATAAATTGTGGTTAAGTATCTTACATGGGTAGTTATGTAATTTATGTAGGTCCCTATCATAATAAATTATATATCATGGGATTCTTATTTAATATGAAAATGATCACCTTCCCTTTCCTACACGATATCTATATTATATTCAGTGATTGGGGAAGCGCTAACATTTAGCACCGGTTTCGACTAATGTTAATATACCGATAACTTCTACATAGAGACCAAACATAAGTGAAGATATCTCATATATTTTCATTATGATTTGATGATAATTTTTTGAAAACCTTAATTTCAATCATATTATATGATATCACATATATCATATATTATAGTATAGAACAAAACCACAGGATTTCAATATATCCTACTTTATGATACAATCCACTCATACACTAAGACTAAGTAAAAACTTAATCATATTAGTTATAAAAAGGATGAAATTAAACAATTATATATTATACCCAATGATATTTTCTAAAACACCGTATGAGACAATAGTTATTTGTAAAATTAGCAGTAAAAAACATGTTAATTCAAAAATAAAAGTGACCCTAAAACCACTAATGGGTTTTGAAAAATCATCTTGTGATTTTTTCAGTCAAAGAAGACCATTTTGTTTCATGATTTATCATATTCAAATGGAATTTTCATGAAGAAAAATATAAATAAATAGGAATACCTCATATATAGTGTGATCCATAAATACTGAACATGTTAGAGTATACTAGATCATGATCACCAAGAAACATCCAATGGACTCTTGCCTCCATTGATTGGGAATCAACTACTAGAATGTAAATATTCTATGAGAGGACACCTAAACTCCAAATGTAGGATAACACCTTCATAATTAGGATAAATAAAAAATCAGGATTGAATATAGATTTATATATGGATTAACTCAACTATACTTACATCCACACCCCCAATTATATTACCCAAACACCTTATATAGGCACACTTCATGCATGAAGGGAGTTGAGGGTCAGCTTCCATTACTTTGAATCTACAAGACTTACCCATAACATGTTCTTGTTGGGGTGATGTTAATTTGAATTTTTAAAGTGATTTTTCATTCCATAAATAAATCAACCAATTGATTAATAACTGAATGAAACCATATTGATAAAGTAGTAGTGGTTATGCACTCATAAATATTTTTTTACCCATCATATACTATGGTAGAAGAAACTGTGGTATGAATTACATAAATATTGCAATCTTTGACTCATTTTATATAATGTAATATGATATATCCAATTAAATTCATTTATAACATTACTATGTGCCATTTTTTGTCCATTTCATGATTTCATAATGATTTTAATTGTATTATGGTATACCTTTTTTAGATCCACCTGTTGGTTAGCCACTGAGTGGAGGCAGGTTAATTAGTGGTTTCTTTTATGAGATATCTTTATTTTCATTCAACCTATCAAAATTTTTGAGGTTCTAGATCCCCTCAATAGAATCTCACAGTTTCACATGATGTGCAGTATTAATGAGAGAGAGATCAGCACGCAGTATTTATAATGTTTGGTATTAATACATACAATTTTCTATGTTGGTTAAATGTTGCAACATCGATTCTCCACAATAATATTGTTATCAATTACAAATTATTAGGTAGAAACTGGTTATACACCCTAATAATTTCTCATCAATTTGATTATTTTTATACATCATTGTCACCAAATCATCTTCCTAGTGTGGTTATACACCTCAATATTTCTCCTCCTTCTTGACTGGTTATAAACCCTATCCATGGGACCCTTCGGCAACTAGTTATACACGCCTGTTAAAATGTAATTCTTCTTTGTGTTGATATAGTTTTATAATTATCTCATTCTTTTTTAGATTATCCTACTCAATAAGCCGGTAGGATCAAGCTTGTTTGAGTACACCATCAAGATCCTCAATAGCTGCTTGGAATAGTTTTTTTATTGAAAATAACTTCAAATCAGGTGCAGTCTAGATTCTATTCTATCTTTGAATACTCAAGTGTGTATCCTTCAGGGACTCCTGGATTCAACTCAACTTCTATCCTCAATACTTGAAGTATTATTCTCTTAGAATTATCTCCCAATATGAACAAGAGTTTTCAATAATTCTTAGGACTTGAACATAATTTATTTTATCATCTACAAGAATATATAATCCACCAACATATGTAGTTATCCTCATATTCAAAAACTATAATAAAAATTTAATAAATATTTTAATGTAAATACAAAAAGATTCAGATAAAGTCTTCCTCACAATATTTTCTTCAAAACAGAATATATCTACAAATAATTATTTTTCTTTTAATTATTTAAATGGATACCAAATTAAAATACATCATTTAACCGCATTTTAAATACCTAAAAATATGGGTATTTTTATCCTTCTCCGTATGAGTTTTAAATAACTAAAATCTTTACCACATGTGGTTTCTTCATTAATCTCCCAAAATTTATTTAATTCATGTCATTAAAATAAAAATGTATACATAAATATATACATGATATAGTGATGCAGTCATAGAAACTTAAATATTTTAATTCTTCCCCATAAATCCATTAAACCTACACCTCATTCTATCCAAATAACATTATTTCATCATATACATACACTAGTGAACGTGGATACTTCATCTACAGCATGATATCTTCATGAGAACCACATGCTGGATCTCTAGCATCTCAAAATTTCCATTAGAAATGGATTCGTCATAGTCCATGTCATTTTATACATTAGTTCTGATTCACTATTTTTAGATATCATGTGTATCACCATAATATAGTCTTTAACAGTCATTTTACATAGGTGGTCATCTCTTCTGAAACACGCATTAAAATAGAAATAATAAATCTACTACAAAATGGTCTCATTCATGTCATTTTATCTAGATATATCCTTAATTATTCATTTTTAGTAATCCTTATGTAGATAGTCGATCATAAATTACCTTTATGTGACTTCCTGAAATGTTGAGTTACATTTCCATAGCCCATGATTTACCTTGTCATATAATATTTAGTTTAACTTCACATGGAATATGTAAATATTTCATTACCTTTATGTATAAGAGGTTAACTTGATATAGTTTGTTGGATCTCTGAGATTCCTTCACTCGAGATATGAAAATACAGAGTTACCCATATATAGAATCTATAAATTTTGAGTTACCAATTTTTAGTTTTTAAATTTCCTTTATAGAGGCCCTCAACTCTTTACTGTAATTCTAGAATATTTCAAAAAAACATTCAACTTTCTATAACCTCTTCCAAGATGATTCAAACCAACTCCAAGACTTCACAAACACCTCATTCCATTCAAAAAAATCAAACTTGAGTCCTTAAAACTTCCACCATGTGAATTATACAAGGTTCTTTCATCTTCAAATACTTTTCATGAATTTATTTGAATAACATCACAATAATCATCAAATTTTATTTTCCATATTGTCTTGAATATTTCCACTTGGGTAATCTAAGTTGTAGCTTAAAAATGTTCATTTTCAATAGAAAATGGTAAAAAAATTACCTAAATCATATTATGGAATTTTATAGATTCTTTATCAAGTTTCACATCCAATTCCCATCATAATAATCCATAAAAATTCTCCAAAAATCATCATTGACTAAACCATACAGATATTGATCAATTGAAAAAAAAATGAAATACTTTCTTGGGAACTTTAATATCCCCCTTAGAATTTGTTAGCAGTACCATAAATCCCTAATGTCAATATGTGTTCTTGGATGAATTCATTATTCTCCCCCATATTTACATACAATTCAATTTTTAGTGTAAGGGTATATCATCTCTTATTATACTTTTCAAGGAACTCATATATCCCCCCCCCTTTCAGATTTGGGAGAAAGATAATCTGACATGGTTCTCTTAGATAAGATTAGTTAGTTGGTCGACTCTACATAGAAATTAGATAGAATGATGTAGAAAAAAAGGGATATATAACCAAGTTTGTATATGTTATCCTTATAATACCATGAATGTGATACTATGATTAGAAATTTATCATTCTCCAAATAGGGGTTATATAAAACAAATTTATAAATAAATATGTTGTATCCCCAATCCTCCAATTTTGATATCAACCTAGAATTTCCATATTTACTATATAATATATTAAAATCACTTTTTCTCATTGTAAAGGGATGTACTCATTTCCTCATTTTCATGGTAGTTGGAATAAACCATGAATAAATCCATCACTGTTTTCCAGTGGTGATAGATCAAAACATATCTTTCAATTCCCTATATGTTAGCTCAAAAAACATAAATAAATAAGTAAAAAATAGGGACCAAATTTTTCCTCAAAAGTAACATTTATTTTGAGTGTTTCCTGTCAACCTAAGATACTTTTTCTTCCAACCATAGATCTTATATTGTGTGAAACTCACTTTTAAACTTTATCCATTGGAACATTGGAAACTTTAGGTGCTTTCATTTTATTTTTAAATAGATCCCATTGTTTAAGTCATATCTCCATACATTTTTTTGAATCATGTTTATATTTTTCCAACATTTTATACAAGTCACCTCTAATATTCAAGTTTCCTTTAATTATCATATCCATTTATATCTATGACATCTTGGGATCATTTTTTTCAACACCTTTCTTCTATTTTCTCCTCAATACATACTCATGTTTATTTTATTTTATCTTCTTTTCAACGGATTTTCTTTAATCTTCAGAATTTATCCCCGATTCTTGTGGCCTTGTATAATTTTCATGAATAGATAGGTTATGCCAACATTCAAGTGATTTTTTCCTTATCTTCCAAGAACTACAACACTAACTTATGAGACTCCTTTTATTTTCTGTTGTAATCTATATTGATTTCATAGGTTGTAGACCTTGGTTTTTACAGTGGATCCACTAAACTTTTGAACAATTTAGGGAGAATAAATATTAAAATATATTCTCACATCCATCGATGATTATGTGGTTGGTTTTTTAGTTTTATTCCCTATCAATATTTTCCTAGATTTAGATGTTAAACTTGTACTACAAATTGAAATGACATTAGTATGTAAGATAGTTTATGGGATATGTATAAGGACCCAGTCTTAAACATTACATAATATTGAATTAAGTTAAAACTTCACATTGAGTGTCTTTTTAGGTTTAGAGATTTAGAGAATTAGGTCATAAATTATACATAACAACTTGAATATTTTATATAGACACTTCTAATCAGTATCCATTTTTTCATAAAATAAAAACTCTTAAAAGAAAAGAAACATGTTTAGTTCCATGTTTTAAACAGCATGACTTTTACTTGATCCCATACTTGACCCTATTCCACTTTAAGACCTATGAAAAACATTTCAAAAACTTGGGATGATCATAAAAATCATAGTAAGGGATACTCAATAAGGAAAACTATTAGTTTTTTAAAACAACATGTAAACCATGAATACTTTATCATAAGTAATAATTTTCACATTTATGATGTATTAAATACTCTTCACTGAATAAAATATCATTTATTACCCTTTTGTAACCAAAATATTAATATAAAATCCATATAAATCACACATAACATATAAAAGGTAAACTTGGGACATAATCATACTTAAATTGAATAACCATACAGTCGACTTCCACAAATCATTCTTACAAATGGAGTAGCCATACAGCCGAATTCCATACCTAATGCATTAGATTATTTAACATAACCAATCATCCTTGTTTTATTATATAACCAACCATCATTTGGTTTATCACGTAACCACCCATCAAATTTCTAAGTACCATTATATAATCATCACACATAAAAGATTAAAAATATCAACATTTCAAGCAAAAATATTTAATTTGAAATCCCAAGAAATAATTTCAAGATATTGAAATAGTAAATATGAATTCAACACCATTATCAATACCAAAATACATAAAAATGGTATATGGTATTTATTTTTCATTTAAAAACATCACATCGTGTTAAGGAATCCAAATATCAAATAATGCTCGTGGAAAACGAAAGGTCATTGTCAATGCGTATGTTAAAAAGAAACATTCCCTTTTTTCCTTTAGTAAAATAATATGTAGAAAAATATTCCACTTGAATGAAAATTAAATTCAATGGTTTTTATGCACCATATAAAATTAATTCATGTATAAATCAAAATATGTCTTAAAGAAAGGATATTGTGACAAAGTCTCTTACCTCGTGTCCGACTTGACTTTTTTGTTATTTAATTTCCTAAATAATAAACTTAAATTAATTTATACTTGATTCAAAACATTTTCCAAGTTTATTATTAGTTTTATATCACTTATTACCTTGCTATAACAATTAGTTAATTATTTGAGTTCATATTGGAAATTTTCTCGATGTTCGGAACTTGAGTCAAAAATGAACTTGTTATAATTATAAATTGTCCATGTTGTCAAAATTACATTATATCTATAATTAAATTCATGATTTAGATATCATATATATTATATATATCCAGTATATATGTATTTTAGAATAGTTCATATCATTTTGATATAATAAATGAAATGCACTGTTCAGGGAGACGATAAACTGTACGTACGCATGAACGCTACATTCATTTCTTTTTAATATTTAAAAAAAATGAAAATAGAATGATACATCATCATATTATAATTGAATTATAATATATTTGTTTTATATTTTACATAAGTTCATTAATTCCATCATTTATACGTTCCATGTATAGCATGAATGAGTCATATCACTTTGAGGGGCCGGTAGTCCGCACTTTCTCAAATGAAATTATCGTATTTATACAACATGAAAAGCACAAATTTATGTTCTAAATGAGAATTACAGAACCCTATAGATAAAATAAATATCATATATATAATTTATAATAAAATTTTCATCATAATGGACACCATAAGATGTGGTAGGACAAGATTTAACAATCATCGTTTCGTGAGGCAGCAGTTCGTCATCCACAGAAACAGTATGTTCTATACCCATTAGACAGAGATGTTTGTAAATTTAGTTTGAATAATTATCATAAAAAAACCAAGTATATTTATTATACTGGTTTTTTTAGGTAAACAAACAATAAAAAGATCATAGAGAGTGGAGATGGAAAATAATGGAAAGGAACTGGGGAAAGACATTACCTCAAATCAGGTAACTTCTTTTGATTTGAGCCAAAGGGCTCATTTGAATTGCCTTATGCCTAGAGTAAGGCTTCTATGATTATGGTAGGAATGTTGGGAGATTATTTTTTAATAGTTTGGATGATCCAAGGAGGCTTGAGAGGTATGAGTAATGTGTTATAGTAGGTGTCCTTTTATAAGAGAGAGGAGGGTCACTTTAGGAAAGTTTGAAAATATTATTTTATTAATAATTTATTTTCGAATTATAATAACAAAAGAGTGATATATTTAGAATATAATATTATTATAGGTATAAATACTCTCATACAATAGGTTTTAGACAAGTTTTGGTTTCAAAATTAACCTTATCTTTTAGATTTAACCCTTAATAAACTTATTTAACTTTTACCATGTCTTCTTGTGTATTCACAATATATGGTTACCATAGTTACTATGAAATGACAAGTGAAAAGAAATGGATCATTAATGAGATTTGAAACATCATATATGTCATTTTTAAAAATATTATATTTTTAAGACTATTATATCATTAAAAAATATTAATTCATTTAAAAACTCATTTATGTCAATTTTTATACTATTCATATCATGACTTTTTAAAAATCCATAACAACTTGATTCATTCAAAAAAACATAATTAATTTAAAAATAACAAGTAATAATATTCCATAAAATTAATTTATGACATAAAAAGTTTCAAAATAATTTTATTTTAATACTTATAATTTCATTTATTTAAATCATTCTTTAATAATGTGATCACTACATCACTATTGTGTCATAAATAAATGTATTTATTTAATCTCTAAAAATTATAAATCTAATAACATGATGTAGAAAATATTTTTATATTTATAATGAATATTTATAGTCAAAAGTATCACTTATATAACCCCATATAAAAAATTGTTTTAGTAAACTATATATGTTTAGGTTATATTTTCCTTAACTTTAAATTAAAAGTAATTAAATGTCATTTTCACACACAAGTGGCACCATGGGGTCTTAAAATAGACCCATGTGGATTATCATGGTCGGAAATATCTCATCCAGTATGGTTAGGACATGTTTTAGGGTAATTAAATATTATTATAATATTATTTGTTACCCTTATTTAGCAGATTTACCCTTTAACCAAGGTAAATAAAATATTTACAGAAGTTAATATTCATAATGTCTAAAAATAAAAGATATATATTTACACAATTTGGACCTAATGATTCCAAATATTGAATCAATTTTTTCAAATTCAAAACACATATGTTCCAAAAATTAATTTAAAATTAATTCCCATTGTCAAAACTAAAAAGCGTATTTTTAAAAAGTAGAAATTACCAAAGGATTGACATGTGTTTATGTCCAATTTCAATGTGAAATTACATAAAATGAAAAAAATTGGATTAAAATATAATCTAATTACACTTTAAAACCAATTAAAAGGACAATATAATCATATATATAAATTAGGTGAAAAGACAGTTTTGACTTAAAATACAGTATTTTTCACTATTCATTAAAAAATGAACTTTATCAGAAAAATACCAAAATTTTATCGAAAGTAAATTTTGATGTCACACCTCTAAAGAAAAGGTTTATTTTCTAAAATAAAACATATCAAAGTGATAAAAACTAGATTTAAAAATGGTTCTCCATCTAAAGGTGGTAAAACAACATTTTAAAAATATTAGAGTATTTAAGCTTAAAATTGGATTCATTATCATTTTAAGCCTCTAAATATTATGGGATAAATTTAAAACCATTTAATAAATATGTTTAATCATAATATAGTTAGTTCTGTTCATTCTGATCAATATAATGTATAGGCATTTACTACCATTCAAAATAATTATATTATTATTATTATTTCAGTATGACTCAGCATTGTGTGCAACATAAGATTTAGGAGAAAACCATTTTTTTGTGTCAGGTACACCATAGATAATATCATCCCCTTTAAAGTAAAGTTAATTCACTAATATTAATAAATATAAAAATTTCATATTCTTTATTTACCTGGGATGTTACAACCTTCCCCCTTTTGGAAATTGTGTCCTCGTAATTTTATTCACTTATCAAATAACTGGGGGTATTTATCCCTCATAGTATTTTCAGATTCTCATGTTGCCTCTTAAACCATGTGGTTTTTTCAAAAAAAACTTATACCTGATAAATTTCCTTATTCTATAAAACTTTCTCTCTCTGGTCAAGAATTTGGACTGGTTTTTCCTCATATGAAAGATTCTCTTCCAACTAAACTATCTCTGGACTCAAAACATGAGATGGATCCGGAATATACTTTATCAACATTGAAACATGAAAAAAAATTGTGTACCTAGGATAAACTTTGAGGTAAAAACACTTTATAGACAACTGATCCAACATTCTACAGGATTTCATAGGGTCCAATGAACCTCGGACTCACCTTCCCCATATTACCAAAACACGTCACACTTTTACATGGAGAAACTTTGAGAAAGACATGATCACCTACCTCGAAAGAAAGATCCTTCCTTCGGTTATCCACATAACTTTTCTGCCTGCTCTGAGCTATCCTCATGTGTTTCTTTATCAACTGAAATTTCTCTTCCATCACTTCTACCAATTCTGGTTCCATGAGTTTCCTTTCACCTACATCATCCCAAAAAGCTGGAGTCCCACATTACATCCCATATAATGCCTCAAATGGAGCCATCTGTATACTAGAATGAAAATTGTTATTATAAGAAAACTCAACCAAAGAAATATGGTGGTCCCAACTTCCTTGGTAATTCATTGAGTAAGCATGTAGCATATCTTCCAATGTCTGAATTGTTTATTCTAGCTACCCATCTGATTGAGGATGAAAAGATATGTTAATATTTAATTCAGTACCCAATAAATTATGAAGGAATTTCAAAAAGTAAAAGTAAACCTGGGATCATGATTAGATAAAATAGAGAGGGGAACTCCATACAACCTGACTATCCCTTTAACATACAACTGAGAAAGTTGATCTAGAGATAGAGTATCTCAAATAGGAATGAAATGAGCATATTTATTCAATCGATCAACAATAACCCATATTGTATTATTACCCTAATATGTCTACGGTAATCCCATAAAGAAGTCCACGGATATATTTTCCCATTTCAACTTTGGCACCAGTAAAGGATGAAGAATCCCTTTCAGTAACTATAACTCTTCTTTAACTTATTGACAAGTTAAATACTTCATAGTAAAGTCAGCAATATCTCTTTTCATTCCATCCCACTAGTAATACTCCTGAAGATCTTTGTACATCTTAGTGCTAATATGATGAACTGAAAATTGAGAAATATGAGCTTCACATAACAACTCTTTCTTTAACTTTGAATCACAAGGCACACATAATATCTTCCCAAATCTCAAAATATAATCATTATAAATGTCAAATTCCAGTAACTTACCCTTCTGAACTGATTTCACTTTTTTCTGCAACTCGCTATCTTTCTTTTGTGCTTGCTTAATTCTATATGAGAGAGATGATTTCACTGACACATGAAACAAAATAGTGGAATTTCCAACAACAACAAATTTTATTCAAAAGTTCATAAAATTTTCAATCAAAGGAGCTTGTTCCAAATATAACATGGTTAATGTAGCATTACTTGTTCGACTCAAAGCATCAGCCTCTTTAGTTGCACTTCCTGGATGGTAATGAATCATGCAATAATAATCCTTGATTAATTTCAGCCATCTCCTCTATCTCATGTTCAATTATTTCTGAGTGAATATATACTTTAAAAAAAATTCAGTATATATTTCATATTTTACTCCATAAAGATGATGCCTCAAAATTTTTAAAGAAAAAACCACAAAAGCTAATTCCAAATCATGTGTAGGGTAATTTAACTCATGAGGCTTCAACTGATGTGAAGCATAGATAATTTCCCGATCATTCTAAATTAGGACACAACCAAGTCCTTTCAATGAAGCATCACTATAGATAACAAATTTACCATCTCTAGAAGGTAATGCAAAAACTAGATCATTCACCAATCTTCTTTTCAATTCCTGAAAACAATCATCACAATATTTTCTCCAGATGAACTTAACACCTTTTCGATTTAACTTAGTCAATGGTATATATTACCATGCAAAATTCTCAAAAAACCTTCTATAATAGCCTACCAAACTAAGAAAACTATGGATCTCGGTTATATTTGTGGTTCTTGGCCATTCTTCAACATCTTATTTTTAGTGGTATCAATAGTTATGCGATTTTTTGAAACAATGTGACCAAGGAGTGATATATATTATCACCGAAAATCACACTTGATAAATTTCCCATACAATTTATTTTATTTTACGTTTTGAAATACAACCCTTAAATGACTTTGATGTTCCTATTTACTTTTAGAATACACCAAAATTTCATCAACAAACACAACCACAAACTTATACATGAACTCATAGAAAATTTTATTCATAAGATCAATGAATATAGTAGGTTCATTGGTTAACACAAAAGGAATAACTAAAAATTCATAATGGCCATATCTAGTACAAAATGCAGTTTTCATAATGTATGCTTCTTTTACATTCAACTGATGGTACCCAGAACTCAATTTAATCATCGAAAAATACTGAGCCCCCTATATCTGATCAAAAAAATCATTGATATGAGTAAAAGGATACTTGTTATAAATAATGGTATTATTGAAGTCTCTATATTAAATAAAAAGTCTCATTGAACCATCGTTCTTTTTAACAAACAATATTAGATCACCCCACAGTGATGTGCAGGGTTGAATGAAACCTTTATCTAACAACTCATACAATTGTTTCTTTAACACTAAAAGTTCGATTTGAGCCATTCAATAAAGGGGTTTTGAAATTGGATTAGCATCTGGAACTTAGTCAACAGAAAATTACACTTCCTGGTAAGGTATAATACTAGGCAACTCATCAGTAAAAACATAACGGTATTCATTTACTACTAGCGCGTCATTAATCTAAATAGTTCCCTTAATTTCAGGAATATGTTCAAGGTAACATTCATTTCCATCTTTCACTAGTTTCTCATCTTCTTGATATGTTATCATAGATAAGGGTTCATTTTTTTACACAAACTAAATGACTTTCTGAAAAGAAACCTATTTATCTCTATAGTCTATCTTAGCATGGTAAACAGAAAGCCAATTCATTCCCAAAAAAAACACCAAACTCTACTAGAGGAAAAACAACAAGGTTTCCATGTAAATTCTTTCCAAAAATAAGGATAGGAATATTTTTATAACTTCTTTTTGCCTCAAAATTTCCTCCCATGTGTTTTTACCATGAGTTTTGGATTAATTTCTTGAGGTGGAATTAAATATTTACCCAAAAATTTCTTATAAATGAAAGAATGTATAGACCCTGAATCAAACAATACATTAGAATAATCTGAAAAAACAAACAATGTACCTGATACCATGTCATTTGACAGTCCTATGTCAACCGTAGTAGTAGAAAAATATTTTTCCCCACCCTTCTACTTTTGATTTGTCTGGTTTCCCCCCTGGGAAATCAACTTCGGACACACATTTTCAAAATTCCCAAACTCATTGCAACTAAAACAACTTACCGCTGGAACATATTCCTTAGAGTTGTGAGAAATATGACCAGTCTTACAACACCAGAAGCACATTCCAGGCTTTCATGAACATTCTCTAGGATGATTTTTTCCACACTTCTCACAAGATGGAAATTTAATTTCCTTACCTCCAGGATTCTTTGATGAATTCATTCCTTTTTCCGGGAAACTGGACCTCTTCTTTTACTTGCTCTCTTTGAACACCTGATCATCACAAAACTTCATTTCTAACTTCTCGTCATAAATTACTATTTTCTCATAGCTTTTTAATTAATGAAAAGCTAATTCTCTTTGATCTCGCGGCTTTAGTCCTGAGTAAAATAGATTTATCTTACGATCAAGATCTCAGATGAAATTTGGAGCATACCTTGCTGGTCAAGTGAAATTTTCTTCATAAGCAGCCATTGATTCACCCCCTTCCTCAATTCCAATAATTTGTTTACATATTAAGTCAAACCATCTTAGGAAAATATTTCTCAAGAAACATACCTTTAAATTCATCCCAACCAAGAGCATCGATCTTCTCACTGCCCCTGATATTTTTAACCCTCGACCACCACTGATCTGCTTC
The DNA here is from genome assembly GCA_963277665.1 of Viscum album. Lineage (NCBI taxonomy): Eukaryota > Viridiplantae > Streptophyta > Magnoliopsida > Santalales > Viscaceae > Viscum > Viscum album. The sequence goes on along the minus strand of OY728165.1, from coordinate 1,485,736,304 downwards.
TCCTTTGAAATGATAAACAAAAAGACTAACCTTTTGATTGTCTGTAAAACCCATGACATCAAAAATGTTTTCCAGTTATTTGATCCACCATTCAGATTGAACAGGATTAGATAATCCTCTGAATGATGGGGGATGTTTCCTCGTGAAATGATCCACTACAGACATGTTCCTCTAGGGTTTATTTGTTTGATCTTGTTTATGTATACCACCACCGTTTGTAGCCTAAGTCAACTTCTCCATTACTGCAACAAACTATTTATTTCTGATTCAAACCATCTGAGGATACTGATTTGGAAGTTTATTCTGCTCTTTATGCCTTCCTAGCACTGCTTTCGTGTTTCCTCTACGGAAAACCATTTTCAAAAAAAATATCTTAGATGAAGAAACATGGTAATCTTAAAATTCTATTCCATTTCAATTTTATCATAATGTAAAAATCATTTTTGGATATTCTATTAACAAAATTATAACTCCAAAATTCATCTAAACCTCCCTTTGATACCAACTGTAAGGCATCATCCTTAAACATTACATAATATTGAATTAAGTTAATAATTCACATTAAGGATCTTTTTAGGTTTAGAGATTTAGAGAATTAGTTCATAACTTATACATAATAACTTAAATATTACATGTAGATACTTATTCTCAGTATCCATTTTTTTATCAAATAAAAACTCTTATAAGAAAAGAAACATGTTTAGTTCAATGTTTTAAACAGCATGAATTTTCATTAATCCCATCCTTGACCCTATTACACTTTAAATCCTTTGAAAAACATTTCAAAAACATGGTATGAGCATAAAAATCTTGGTAAGGAATACACAAAGAAGTAAAACTATTATATTTTTAAAGGAACATGAAAACCATGAATACTTTATCATAAGTAATAATTTTAACTTTTAAAAAGTTTAAAATACTCTTCATTTAATAAAATCTCATTTATTACCCTTTTTTAACCATAATATTACCATAAAACCAATAGAAATCACGCATAAAATATAAAAGGTAAACTTGGGATATAATTTTACTTTAATGGAATAAACATACCGTAAACTTCCAACAATCACTCTTATAAATGATATAGCCATACGGCCAACTTACATACCCAATGAATTAGAGGTTATAATATAACCACCCATTCTTTTTTTATCATGGAACCACCCATAATTCGGTTTATCTCCTAACCACCGATCAAATATCCAAGTACCATTATGTAATCATCACACATAAAATATTGCAAACATCAACATTTAAATCATAAAAATTTCATTTGAAGTCCCAGGAAATAATTTCAAGATATTGAAATATTAAATCCACTTTCAAAACCATTTTCAATACCAAAATACATAAAAAGGGTATATGGTATTTATTTTCTATTTAAAAACACCACAGCTTGTTAAGGAATACAACTATCAAATAATGTTCGCGACGGTGGAAAGGTTACTATCACCGCGTACATTAAAAAGAAAAATTCCCTTTGTCATTTAGTAAAATGATATGTAGAAAAAGATTCCCTTTGAATTAAATTAAAATTAAATGGTTTTTATAGAACATATAAAATCAATTCATGTATAAATCAAAATATGCCTCAAATAAATGATATTGAGACAAAGTCCCTTACCTCATGTCCGACTTGACTCGTTCGCTCTTTAATTTACTGAATAATAAAATTAAGTTAATTTATACTTGATTCAAAACCTTTTTCAAGTTTATTATTCCTTTTATATCACTTATTAACTTTCTATAACAATTAGAAAATTATTTTAGTTCATCAAGACATTTTTTTCGATGTTCAGAACTTGAGTCAAAAATGAACTTGTTATAATTATAAATTGTCCATGTGGTCAAAAGTCCATTGTCACCAGAATGATATTCATGATTTAGATATCATATATTTCATTTTTATCCAGTATATATGTATTTTATAATAGTTCATATAATTTTGATATAATAAATGAAATGCACCATTCATGGAGACGGTAAGCCATATGTATGCATGAACGCTACTTTCATTTCTTTTTCATATTTAAAGGAATGAAAAATAAATGTTAAATAGGTATATTATAATTCCAGTATAATATATATGTTATATATGTTACATAAGTTCATTAATTCCATCCTTTATACATTCCATGTATAGCATGAACGAGTCATGTTACTTTGAGGGGGCGGTAGTCCGCACTTCCTCAAATGAAATTATCATATTTATACAACATGAAAATAATAATGTTATGTTATAAATTAGAATTAAAGAAGAATATAGATAAAATAAAGATCATATATATCATATATAATGACATTTTTGTTATAATTTCCACCATAAGAGTTGGTAGTATAAGATTGAATAATCGTCATTTCGTGAGGCAGTAGTTCGCCATCCACATAAACAGTATGTTCTATACCTATTAGACGGAGGTGTGTGTAAGTGTAGTAAGAATACATCTCATAAAAATAAAATATTATATTTAGTATACTATTTTTGTTATGTAAACAAAGAATAAGAAAATAATATGGAGTAGAGAAGGAAAAATAATGGAAAGGAACTTGAGAGAAGGTGTTACCTCATATCGAGTAACTTCTTTTGATTTGATCCAAATGGATCTCTTTAATCGCCATCTTCCAAGGGGGAGGTTTCTAGAAGGAAGTGAGGAATGTTATGGGCTTATTTGGGTACATTTTGAATGATCCAAGGGGGATTGAGAGGTGTTTTTAATGGGTTGGAAGTTGTGTCCTTTTATAAGATGGAGGAGGGGCAGTTTAGGAAAGTTTGAAAATATTATTTTTTTATTAATTGATTTTTGAATTATAATAACAAAAATTGATATATTTAGAATCTCATATGAATATGGGCCTAGATACTCTCATATAATAGGTTCTAGAAAATTTTTGGTTTCAAAATTAAAATTATCTTTTTTTCTTTAACCCTTAGTAAACTTATTTAACTTTCACCATGTCTTCTTGAATATTCACAATATATGGTTCCCATAGTTACTATAAAATGCCAAGAAACCAAAAAATGGATTAGTAATGACATTTTTAACATAATTTATGTTTTTTTACATAATAATATATTTTTTGGACTATTATATCATTTAATAAAATATTAATTGATTTAGAAACTCATTTATGTCAATTGTTGTACTATTCATATCATGACTTTTAAAAATACACAACCACTTCATTCATTCGAAAAAACATCATTAATTCAAATATAACAAGTAATAATCATCCATAAAATTTTTGTATGACATAAAAAGTTTAAAAATAAATCTATTTGAATATTTATAATCTCATTTATTTAAATCATTTATTAATAGGGTAATCACTACATCACTATTGTGTCGTAAATAAACGTATTTATTTAATCTATAATAAATTATAAATAAAATACCATGACCTAGAAAATATTTTTACCTTTATAATTACTATTTGGAGTGGAAAATAAAATTATATAAGCCCATATAAAAAATTATTTTTGTAAAATATATATATATAGGTTATATTTTCTTTAACTATAAATTAAAAGTAATTAAATGTCATTTTCACACACAAGTGGAACCATGGGGTCCTAAAATTGACCGAAGGATGCCTATGGTCGTCATATCTCATCAAATAGGATTAGGACATGTATTAGGGTAATTTAATGTTATTATAATATTATTTTATTACCCCTATTTACCAGATTTACACTTTAACGATGGTAAATAAAATATTTACTAAAGTTACTATTCATAATGACTAAAAATAAAAGTTACCTATTTGCACAATTTACACCTCTTGATTCCAAATATTGAATCCATTTTTTTAAATTCAAAACACAATTGTTTCACCAGTTAATTTAAAATTAAATCTCATTGTCAAAAACCAAAAAGCGTGTTTTTAAGAAATAAAAACTACCAAAATATTGACATGTGTTTATGTCCAATTTCAAAGTGAAAATACTTAAAATGACCAAAATTGGATTAAATGATAAAAATATAACATAATTACCCTTTAAAACTAATTAAAATGAAAATCTAAGCTTATAAATAAATTAACTGAAAAGACAGTTTTGACTTAAAAGGCAGTATTTTTCACTATTCCTTAAAAATGAACTTTATCAAAAAAATAACAAAAATTTACCTGAAGTAAATTTTGATGTCCCGCTTCTAAATAAGAATTTTATTTTTTAAAATATTTCATATAAAAGTCCTAAAAACTAGATTTAAAAAGGGTTCTCTATCAAAAGTTGATAAAACTACCTTTTAAAAAAATTGAGTATTTATTCTTAAAATTGGATTCATTCTCATTTTAAGCCTCTAAATTTTATGGGATTAATGTAAAAACATTCAACAAACATGTTTAATTGTAATATATTTAGTTCTATTCATTCCCATCATTAAAACGGCTATGTGTTAACTACCATTTAAAATTATTATATATTTATATTATTTTTAGTATGACTCAACATTGTGTATAACATAAGATTTCAGAGAAACACATTGTTCGGTGTCAGGTATGCCATAGATCATAGAATCCACTTTAAATTAAAATTAATTCACAAATATTAATATATATGAAAATTTTATTTTATTTATTTACCTGGGATGTTACACTATGAGATACCTTTTTCTTGGTAAATGATTCCACTTGATTAGGGGATGATATAAATATATTATTATTATTGATTTGAGAGATTTTGGAATTGTGGATATCAATGGGAATAAATTTAGAAGCATATTTTATCTCAATAAATGGGAAGGTACAGTTTGTGTGTATTATATACTTCTCACCCATACTTCAAGTACAATGCACTTCATGTTAAGGGAGTTATTCTCACCCTCAACCAAAATTAGTATGTCTTCTTAATCCTCTTTTATCTTCTCTATTTTTTATTCATTCAAATTTCTAAATTTTTTTGAAATAATTTTAAATCTATTTTATCCTTTTTTTTCTTAATCTATAATTGATATTTGTTTAACCTCCAAAAATATTTTATACCATTTTTAAAGTTCATGGAAATATTTAAAAAATATAATCTCAAGGCCATATTTCTCACAAACATACTTTTCTAATCCTTTTTCATCTTTGTAAAATCAATCATTAAAATTTGATGCTGATTACTCCTTATCTTTCACAAGGTTTGTGATAGTATTTCACTATCAAATTTCTTACCTGGTGCATTTTATAATTCATGAAATTCTTCTTCTATTTGTGATTTATCAATAATAAGTACCTTGAAAGTATCAACAATCCAATTTATCACTTCTTTGTAAAATTTCATTATATGTTATTTATTATCATAATTAAGATCACTAACTAATGAAACATAGTCATATATTAAACAAGATTCAATAGAAGAATCTTAATCAATGGGGTTATTACAACTTGTAACACACTAATTACCTTCATTTAGTGGTGTATCTCACATTAATTTTAGATTATTATTCAACTTCCTTGCCACTCTTTTCTTCTTATTTTTCTAATCCTCATAAAAAATCTCTAATTTTTCATCATCATAAATATATTCCTTTCTATTCATTAGATATATATCAAACACTATCTAAATTCTAAACATTATAAAATCATTTAAAAGTGATCGGGATAAAACCATAAATAATTAGAGAGAACCCTTTCTACAATACAACTTGTAGAAACATGGGAAAATTTTCCATTGATAGCAGGTCAATCAATGGTTTCTTTTATAAATTATATTTCTTCTAATTAAACCTCTTGTACTTGTAGTAGTAATTGATCCACTCAAAAAAATCACATTCTCACCTAATGTGAAGTAGTAATGAGAGAGATATCATCATACTATATTTAAAATGTTTGGTACTAATATTAAATCTGTTTAATGTTTATTATACACACCAATATAAATTATCCACTATAATCTTATTATCCATTACGATGGAGTAGGAAGCAACTAGTTATACACCTCAGTAGTTGATCCTCTAGTTGATCATGCTTCTATGCCCTAGCTATGAAATCTTCTGCCTAGGTTGGTCATGCACACCAACCATTCTCTACTTCCTTGACTGGTTATATACCCCATCTACAATCCTATTTAAAAAAAACTTATATACCCTATTTATAATATCCTTATTCATGGTTTTGATGCAGTTGTGAAAAGATCTCCTTCTTCTTCTTTAGATGATCCACCTATATAAGAATATAGGATCAGTTGTGCTCATGCAAACCTTCAAGATCTTCAACAGATACTTGGAATAAATTTCTTAGTCTTTAAAAACCTTAAAGATCTATTGTATTGTGTATTCTCCTCAACTTTAAATACATAATTGTGTCTCATTAATAGCCTCTTGTCTTTGTCTCAATATATCTTCTCGATACTTGATGTATCAGTCTCTTAGAATGATATTCTAATATTAACAAGAGTTCTCAATTATTATTCATAATCAAACTACATTTATTTCATTTCCTACAAGAATATATAATCTACATGTATATACAGTTATCCTTATCTTTGAAAAATGTAATAAAATAATTATAAATATTTAAATTTAAATATTAGAATATTTGTATCAAGTATCACACAATCATTTATTCATAATTATATATAACTTAAAGAATGTATTTATCTTTTAATTTAATCGATGGATCCTAAATTAAAACTCCTCATTTTACCTCATTTTAAACACTAGAAAGGCTTCGGTAGTCTTCTCCTTCTTCACACTATTTGTCAATAACCAAAATCTTCACTACAAATTGTTTCATCATTAATCTCCCAAAAATTAATCTAATGAATGTCATTAAAATGACCATGTATCTATAAATATATGCATGATACAATTACATGATCATGGAAACTTAAATACTTCCATTATTACTCAGAAATCCATCAAACCTAAACCTCTTTATTTCCAAAAAAAATTGATAACTTGCACACACTATTGAACATTTATTATTCATATACAACATGATATCTTCACAAAAATCACATGATATATACCAAGTATTTTAAAATAACCATCAAAAATAGATTACAGCATTCTCCATGCCATTTTTTACCTCAGTTGTTCTTCCCTGATTTGAGACACCATGAGTATATCCACAATATAGTATTGGAATTTCATTTCACATAGGTGGTAATATCATCTAAAATGCCCATAAAATTAATAATTAAAATCAACTATGTAATGGACATATTCATTTCAATTGATATGGATCACTCCTTTAATCTATATTTTCAATTATCCATATATAGATAGATGATCATGAATTACCTTTACATGACTTCCAAAAATGTTGAGTTACCTTTCTGTATACCATGATTTACTTTGAAATAGAATTTTTTTTCCTTTATGTACGTTTTGTAAATATTTCATTAAGTTTACATAGATAAGGTGATCATGGTGTATTCTGTTGGATATCTAAGTTATCTTCACTTGAGCAGTAAAAATTTACATTTTCATTGAAGTAGCATCTGGAGATTTTTAGTTACCTACATGAACCTTCTAAATTACATTTATATAGGTCCTAAAATCAGTATGGTACTTATAGACAATTTAAAAAAACTATTAAATTTCTCTAACCTCTTCCATGCCAAGTAAAACAAACTCTAGACCTTCAAAGACAACTTAGGAAATTCATAATCATCAAACTCAGGGTTTTAAAAATTCTATCACATTATGTAGACAAGTTTCTTTCATCCACCAACTCTTGTCATGAATTTCTTTAAAGAAAATTACAAAAATCACTACATTTTATTTTCCAATTTTTCTTAAAAATATTCTCTTGATTTCTCCAAATGTAAGTCTCATAATGATATTTTTTCGAAGAAAATGGTAGTATGGAATTATCAAAATAATATTATAGACTTACATGGATAATTAATAAATAATTACATTTAATTCTCTTCCAATAAATTGATAATAATTATCTGAACATCATCCTTAACTCTATTAAACACATATTGAACCACTAAAACAAATGAAATACATAATTTGGAACTTCACTTATCATTGTAAATCAATATTGTACACTGATTTCCTTTCATGTGTTATGATTAAGTATTATTTATTTTTTTATTTCATTCCATGATATATGTGTTGTATTCTCTCCATTTGACATCCTCAAACCCCCATTACAAGTTGAAATACTCAGTTTTATGTGGAGGTAGGTCTAAGGTTATGATGAAACCTAACAGAGGTCAATCATGTTGGAGTTAGTTACTTGGAACAAATTACTTTATACATTAAATTACATTTATATTCATGTTATAAAATATTAATAATTATATTATCACATAACGGGTGTTCTTTCATGTAACATTAATGTGATAACATATTTAATGTATATATAGTGTCAAAAGGTCATATCAGTTCCACACTATGCAGAGAACCTTAAAATGTTATGAATATATTTATAAAATATGTTCTATAGTGGAATGAAATATTTCTGATGTGGCATGGATGATTCAGAATATAAGATTCTTGGGACTCATAAGATATTGATATTTCTTCTCATTAAATTCTCACTTGATACTCTCTATGATTTGAGGTTATGATAACAAACCTTCTTGTAGGAATTCCAAATTCTATATGTGTCATTGGAAATTCCAATTTTTGAATCTGTGTAATGATCCTTAGACTAGATATTATTATTAATACATATCATAAGTTTTATACTTTGATGTGTTGAAGAAAAGTATGGTGTCATATGTTCACGATAAAAAGAGATACATTGAGTGTATCATGAGTGATATAACATTAATGAATAAGTAAATATAAGATTTTTTACTTACAAGTTAGTGTAAGTTAATATATCATACCTATTTACTAAAATTGAATTATCTAATTAAGTAATTTTCCACATCAATTTTATCGAAAAGTATATTTTGGGAAAACTCAAAGAAATATATTCAAGAATATAGGTTGATGACACAAGTATGAAACATATTGATTAGATATTTAGAGAAATAGATTATATTACATGGTCAATGTTCATAGAAGTTTGTTTTCATTATAGAACTTATTTTGTTTCTATTGGTTCTTTGAAATATTGTTAAAATATGATATTGTACTTTAGGATAATTAGTCTAATGCTACTGAGAAAGAATCCAAGAGGGTCACAAACTAAGTGTTTCCAGGAATCATAATTAAATTCTCTTTGAATTTAATATTAAAATATATATTATTCTCTAATTCTGAGTAATAATATTTATTTTGGTTATTTAGATTGTATATATTAAATCAACAGTTATTCAAAATAATATATATGTGAAAAAAATATTAAATAAATACTTATTCACTAGTTAAAGTGAAAAAATATATTTAATTAATTAATGAAGAATAATATCATAATATTTATTTAGTAAAGAAATATTTACTCTACAAGTTTGATAAATTCTAAGGATGGTTTGAGGTCCATGTTATGGGATAATATGGAAATCATATATTTAAATATCATATAAATAAATATTAATTTAGTTATTTAAGAAATGGTACTTTTTTTATCCCTAAGTTTTATTACATTACATGGAAATAATAAAAACAAAAATATTATTATTATTATTATTATAAACATTGTTATTATTTTACATGAGTCTTATTTAGAATTGAAAAATTGATAAAGTTTCATTGTTCAATTATCTTTTTTCTAACCTAAAATATATGATATTGATTATATTTTTTTATTAAAGAGATATTATTTATGCACAAAAAACCTCTAGGGATAATTCTCTCCAACCTTGATAGAAAATCTATAATAATATCAAGAATTGAGAGAATTGATCCTTATCCTCCCTTTCAACTCTGAAGAGAATGAAATTTATTCTTTTTTGTTTAAAATAAATTCAAATTGCGATCAGCAAAAACAATAAATTGTGGTCACTCTTTGGTGCTAGCATGAGAAGATCCATCAGTGATGGTTTGAGGTTCATAGAACACATGCGAATAAAGATAGAAGTATTATAAATTCGAATAATTTATCACATATATGGTATGAAAATATTCATCTACAAATGTTATAATAAAGAAATAATTACAAGAAAATTAGTAATTATTATTCACAAATTAATTAAAAAATGTATCTGAAAAGTATTTTCCTATGGATTCTAGGGTAGTTATCCATCCATTTATAACAATAAATATAAGTAAACTGAAAAAACAATTATGGGGCATGGTCCCAACCACATCCACTCACCCCATAACCTTCAAGTGGCATTAGAGAGGTTACTTATCAATTTGTAATTATTTATCAATCATTATTCAATTTAATTATTGGATGTTAGTTTTCATTTCTAGTATTATTTTTTCTTAATCTAAAATTATTGATAAATTTTTTATTCAGATTCATATGACCATAAAACAGACCAAGAAAATTTGGATAACAACCATAAATACCATCGGGAGGTGTTAAATATTCGAGTCGGGTAAGATGGTTACATGGTGTGTAACTCAAAAGTACACTTTTTATATTCTGATAAATCACATCAGGACTCCTTTGTGTATATCATGGATTATCATGTGGGGGAAAATGCATAGAATCATTACATTCTATCTATTAACTAGACATATGGAATGCAGGTTGAAAATTTACACAACTTACAGTTGGAATACACACCATGTAGCCCCAAATGGTTTCTCCCTACAGGAATCGTAGGAACCATGTCATCAAATTATGAGGCATATGTTTATTACATGTCATGTATTGACTAATGGTTGAGAAACACGGGATATTTGTGACTATATGGTTTGTAGCTATCATACAAACCATGTAAAGAAAAAATATCCACACGAAATAAAAGATGACTCCCTATGCATGTCATGCAGATTACTCGATAAATGTGTGCAAATTGTGTAACTCATACCCCATCACGCAAAATAAAGGCTAATTATATCATTAATTATAATAATAAATTCTTAAATTAATTAAAATCTATATGATTTATGGAACTAGATGATGTGTATAGTAATTATATAGACTATTTATTTCATTGTCATCTCTGGCGGTATGCAACGTGTATATTTGATGGATGTTCTGTAGCCATAAATGATATATAAACTTCATAGATTGACTTACATAACTACACTCCATTTAATATTGAGACACATTGTTCACATTATGTTCCTTATAATTATACATTACATAACAATGACCATACAGATCATAGTCACACACCATGTAAGTGATAGTATGTGTGTATTAGATTAGAAGGGTACACACCATATTGCCTCTAGTATATGACTTATTAAATTCAATATATAATTTAAGACTTCCCAGATGGGTGAAACCCATATTCCCTATCCATACACATCATGTATGAAGTAATTTTAATTTATTTTATTTTATTTTATTTTATTTATTTAAAATGATATTAGATGGAATCTCCAAGACTATTAAAATTTAAAAATTAATATAAATTAATTAATTAAATAATAAGATAATTAATTAATTACTTTGAGCTATTTTTCATAATAAAGAATTAATAAAAATGAATGTTATAATGTTTATTAAATGTGTACTCATTTCCAGCATGGATGATCTATATATTGACTAGATAAAATATTTATTGAGTTTTTAAAATTTAATATTTATGGAAAGGGTTTTAATGTAATAAAAGTGTGATTAAATTAAATATGATTGTTTGTGTGTCATCCCTCTCACCTTTATTATATAGTAACTATGTGTCTACAGATTATTCTATGTAACCCCATACCCCAGTTCCCCTTACCTACATGTGAGTAAAATATATGTAATGGGTGGTGCTTTATGGAGAGGAGGTGGTTCAGAACATGAGCCAAGGAAAAACCAACAAATTATATATATTAGATCTAGGAGGAATGTTGTAACTAGAACCAAGAAACATTCTTGGAGATCTTTCCCAAGGTTAAAGGGTATATTTATCACCCACTAATAAAATTACTAGTAGTAAATCTCATGATCATACCATTTGATTATTTTAATCTATTTAGTGCATGGTTATTTATTTAATTTTGATGATTGTTTATTTGATATTATGAACAATCACATAAATTAAAGTAAAAAAATCATGAAAGATTGAATAAGGTAAATGTAATAGGCATAAATAATTTTATACATACATGGTTAATTAATTATGTAAAATATAAAATTTTAATGGGCATGTAATTGATAAAATAAAATAATATTTATGTATAAAATAAAAATACTTCCAATAAAATAATAATTTAGAAAGAATTATTTTATTTTATTTATTAATGAAACCATAGTTTAAATTAGTGTATAACCCAAACTAGGATTCTTTCAACTATAAAGGAGTTAAAACTAATGTTTTGGGTTGACATAACCAATTTAGCATCAATGGTGGACATCCAAATCTATACTTGGTGCAACATAGATTTAAGTGTTGAGGAAATCCATGTTTGGGATTTCAGGATTGGGGAGTCCACTCAATAGATCATGGAGATGAGATTTCATGAAACTAAAAATATATCCCATGTAAATACCATTTAATAATTTACCATAACCAAGTATAAATTTGATAATGGAAATATAGATCCTTGACACTAGAATATTTACACAATAGGAAATTCAGAGTCCAATGGTGAGGGTTATTAGGACTTGGTAAAATAGTGTGAGACTAAAAAGATAATAAAATTAGTACATCTCAATTATTTTAGAAATCAAGACATTGTACTAAAACTTTATTTTATTTTTATTTAAAAACGGAATAAAATATGAACTCAACATTATCACTATGGTCAATATTGGGGAGAGAAAATATTTTCACATAAAGTAACCTCTAAGAGTGGTATTGAAAATTTTGCATCCTATTGTTATAAGGGTGTAATTCTTAAGTGTTAGAGTCCCATGTTACCAATGATCCTTATAATGAGTCAAGTGAGGAAGATCTCAATATCTACCTAGCACTTTATGATTTTGAACTATATATATAGTGCTTGATATTGTCATCTAGGTCTAGTGAGCTTCATAATCTATAAGAAAAAAAAGGATTTATACAATATGTTATCTCACCTCTTTGATCTTTATCAGGAATGGGAGAGGCTGGTGTGGTATGATTCCTTTAAGGAACTCTTTTTGTGAAAGATTAGTGAAGGGGTTCTTATTGTGCCTCAAGTATTCAAGTTTATTGTCTGCATTGAATAACTAGAGATTCTAAGGTTTAAGCTACCTAATGAATTTCACATGGATCTCGTACTTGACTCACTATCTTAGAGAATATCTAGTCCTGTTGTGAATTTTAATAAGAAAAAAATTGAGAAGTCACTCTTATAAATCCTTAGTATGATTCCCCAAGGGGATAAGTACATGAGACATGAAAAACCTACAGTCCTTTGAGTGAAAAAAGGGAAAGAAAGGAAAAGTGTCCCATGACTAACTCCATGTCTAAGGTTCCAAAAAATCTTATTCTCAATAGGAGGAGGATATGGAGGTGGGATAAGAAATAAGATACAAAAATTTTTTATGTAGCATGAAGTTCCAGTGGAAAAGAAAGTGCACCTCATTAAATAATCATAGGGAATTGTATAAGGACTTAGCCTTAAACATTACGTAATCTTATGTTTTAAGTCAATAATTCATTCCCTTACATATGAAGATATTTTAAGATTTATAGTTTTAGAGAAATATTATATAACCCATAAATAAGAAACCAATATAATCCAAAGTTGACACTTATGATCAGTATCTATTTTTTCCACCATATAGAACTTTTAAAACAAAACGTGATTTATTTTCATGAACACTATTCATGATTTTTAACTTTAACTATTCATTTTCATTGCTAATCCATAAATCCTACGAAAAACATTTTAAAAATGTGGGATGAGAAAAAAAAGCTCAGTAAGGGATATAAAAATAATAAAACTATTATTCCAGTGAAAAACATTAAAACCCTTGAAATATATTTTCTCAAAAACATAAATTTTTACCTAGAAATTGAATTATCATTCCTTTGAAAGTATAACTTATTTTTCATATTTAAAACAAATTATTTCTGTGAAAAATAATTATTGAGCACAGAAAATTTGTCTCGGTACCTTGTTAAATCATCTCATATGACCCTTACCTAACCATTATAAAACTATTACAAATTGTAATAACCATATAGAAAACTTCTAATATAATTCTTTGGATGGCATAATCATTAACCAATGTATTGGAGCACTATCTGGGCATACCACTTGTTTAACTTATAATGGGATCACCAGGTATTATTTAGGTGTACCCATAATATATAATTTTCTAGAACTACAACATGAAAAAAATTATCTTTTGAAAATCTATTTTAAACTTGTATGAAAATAAATTTAAAATATTAAAATACATTTTCCTTCAAAATCACATTTTCAATATAAAATAAACTTTTCCATTTAAAAAAAATCAACACCAAAATACCCAAAAAAGGCAATTGAGTTTTTAATTCAATAAAACATTAAATCTTTATAAGGAATAAAAAAATAAAATAATGGCCATAATGGAATAAAAAATCATTGTCATATTGTATGTTAAGAATAGAACATTCAATTTTTCATTTGTCAAAACATTCAGTTTAAAACACATAAAAATGATTCCTTTTAAAAACCTTTAAAATAAAATTAAATAAACTTTATAAATCTCTTATTTATATATAAAAAAATTCAAAAAAAACATTTTAAAAATATGGACACTAGAGAGAACGAAAGTCTGAATGAAAACATTAAATATGGATTTATTTAGAAGAAAAGTCACTTATCCATTTGAAAATCATTAAATCACAATCACCATGAAATAATAACATTAAAGACAATAAATTCCATGATAATTTATAAATTCATGATATAGTATTTAAAAGGGTCTCGATATATACCTTATAAAAGAATTTAGGTGCAAAACATCAAAAAATGCCTCAAAGAAAGAAAATTGAGATGAACCTTATGTCCAACATGTCATGTGTGTATTTATATTCTTGAATAATAAAATTATGTTAACTATTTAATTTTATAATAACCTTTTTTAATTTTATTATTAGTTTTATTTCACTTGTTATTATTTTGTACACAATTACTTAATCACTTAAGTTTACATCGGACGTTCTGATTATATCTGGATTATGTGTCAAAAATGACTTTGGTGGGTTGACTATGGTCAAAGAGGTTATTATTTAAACATATTCAAAATAATAATCATTAAATAATTATACTATTAAAACATAAATTATTATTTTAAAACCAATCATGAAATATGATTATCAAAAATGAACTAACGTTACGGTCATAGAGACGACCTATCGTACGTACAAATGAGTAAAGTTTCCATTTTTCAATGGTCATTACGGAAAGAAGGTAAGTACAATTTATCATTAATAAATGATAATAATATCATAAATAACATATTATTTAATTATTTATACTTATATATATCATTATTTTTATGAGGTAATTAAAAAAGGAATCGCATCGCTTTGAGGAGGCAGTTTTCCACACGTCTATAAATTATGTTATAATTTTTTTCAGAGAGAAAAAAGTAAAAAAATGATATATTATATTTAAAGAATGATAAATATGTCACTAATATAATATTTATTTCATTTATATCACATATATTCATTATATTTACCTTTATTACCTTCCATGTAAGACGTTTGTCAAAAAGAAATCACATCACATTGCGAGGCAGTAGATTCGCGTACACACGAGTGACATTATTGTATCCCCTACAGTATGGAATGTAAAAAGGTTTATATGATATAATAACTCTATATGTTTAATTATGTTATAAATATAAAATATAAACTCTATATCCATCATTATAATCACCCATAATAGGGAGTAATGGAAAATAAATGACATCACTTCATGAGGTGGTAGTTCTCCGTACACACGAATGATGATTTCATAACCCATTTAATGGAAAAGGGAAAGTATTTAGGTCATAAAATTATTATAAAAACATACTAGTATATAGAATATAATGATTTTAATATATTATTATTACTTAATAATAATTTAAGTATGTGAAGAAAGAAATAAAATAAATACATTCATTGAAGAACATTACCTCTTCTTCAGGTATCCACCTTAGGTTTGCACCAAATGCCTTCCTAAGATGGATTTATTCCCAAAATAAGGCTTCTATGATTAGTGGAGGTAATTTTTTAAGTTATCTTTTTAGGTATTTGTAGAACCAAAAAGTTTTTAATGTTTTAATAGAGGAGGATAGGGGGTGTCCATTTATAGGTGGGAGAGAGGGAACACTTGGTATTTTTTAATATAATTTAGTGATCCAGTATTTTTCAAATGTCACAGGGATCCAAAATAGACCATTATAAAACCATAGAGGTTGAATGGTGTAAATATTTCTATCCAACAGCTTTTATATGATTTTAAAGGTTATTTTTACCCTTATCCTTTTATTTTAACCCCCTAGTAAACTCATTTTTACCTTAACCGTGATATTTAATTTTTACTATTTTCACTATTCATTTTGGTCGAAAATTAAGTTGACCTTATTAGATATTATAAATTATTATGATTAAAAAAATTTAATATATTTTTAAAAATTTAATTCACAAACACGTAAAAATTCAATTTAATATTAATCCCACAGATGCGGCGAGACAACGGGTTTTTAAGAATAGTGTTTTTTGAGAAAAAGAAGTTTCTATATTAACTCAATGATTAATAATGATCATTATATAAAAATAAATTAATATTTAATGTCATAAAATATATAAAATTAATTATAACATTCCCTATTATATATTATTTTAATTAACTTAAATGGAGACAACTTATGGAGTTTAAAATAGTTTTTAGAAAAACTTGTTTTAACCCAAAAACAAACTTATATTAAAAAAAACATAAATTTGATTAAAAAGTAATTAATAGGATTAAGTATAACTAATCAATGTTAGGTTACTTTAAATCCTATTAAAAACTTATTGAGACTCATAAATAACTTAATTTATTAAAAATAAAATACTTTTTACAGAAATCGTTATTTTTCACTACTCAATGAAAAACACTTTTTTCTGAAAAATACCAAAATTTCACGGAAAGAAAACTTTAAAATGACGATTTCAAAAATTATATCTTTTTTATCAAATTAAAATTATAAAATTTATAAATTAATATTTTAATTAAAACCTTATAAGAAATGTGTTTAATGAAAACAATTTCCTTTTTGATTAAAAATTACTTAAGATTTTTATAACTAATATAACAATTGAATTCATACTATAAACATGAAAATGACTTATTATATCATTACCTGAGTTTTTATATCATTACCTACTTTTATAAATAATTTTTTATTGATTTTATTCATTAATTAATCATCTAGGGATATATTTCCCTCATAAAATTTTCAGATTCCCATGTTATCTATTCAACCATATAGTTTTTTCATAAAACCATAACCTGATGAATCACATTATTCTGCAACACTTTCTCTTTAAATTAAAGAACCCAATTTGGTTGTTCCTAATAATAAATATTTTATTCCTACTTAACTACTTCATGACTCAAAATATGTGGAGAATCTAGAACATATTTCCTTAACATTAACATATTAAAAACATTATGTACCTTGGATAAACTCGGATTTAAGGAAACTCAGTAGTAAATTTTTCCGACTTTCTCCATGATTTAATATATTCTAATTAACCATGGACCTATCTTCCCCTTCTTTCCAAAACACATTAAACTTTTCCATGGAGATACTTTAAAAAATATGTGATCACCTACCTCAAAATAAATATCAATCCTACAGTTATTTGCATAAATTTTATATCTACTCAAAGTTTCCCTAAAATGTCATTGAATCATATGTACCTACATTATCATTCCCTCTACCAACTCTGGTCACATCAACATCTTTTCTCCTATATCATCTTGAAAATCTAGTGTATGACTCATATTTTCATATAATTCAACAAATGGTACCATCAGTATATGGGAATGAAAAATATTATTATAAGAAAAATAAAACAAAGAAATATGTTGATCCCAAATTCCCCAGTAATCCATTTTTTATGAATTAATCATATATTCCATGGTATAAATTTCTCACTCAAACTATCCAACAAATAGAGGATGAAAATATGTACTGATTTTTAATTTAAGAACCCAATGACTTATGAAGTATTTCCAAAAAAATTAGATGTAAAAATGGAATCATAGTCTAATAAAATAGAGATAGGAACTCCATATAACCTAATTGTCTTCTTCACATATAGTTGATAAATTTTATCTAAATAAATTTTATCTCAAATGGTAAGGAAATTTGAAAATTTAGTTAATCAATCAACAATAATCCAAATCGATTTATTACCTTGATAAGTCTTTGGAAATCCTACCATGAAATCCATTGTTATATTTTCCTTTTTCCACTTTGGAATTGGTAAATGTTGAATCATCCCCTTCAATAATTGTCATTTTTTTAACATAATGACAAGACAAACACTTCATGGTACGGTTAGAAATATGTTTATTCATTCCATCCCACTATTAATACTCTAAAAGGTGTCTATACATCTAAGTGTTTCCTAGATAAGTTGAAAATGGAGAACTATGAGCTTCACATAACAACACTTTCCTAAAATGGGAATCACAAGTCACACATAATATTTTTCCAAATCATAAAACACCTTCTTCATTAATATTAAAATCAAGAAACTTACCCTTCTTAACAGATTCTACATTTTTTGATAAATACTTATCCTCTTTCTGGGATTTCTTTATTATTTTTGACAAAGTTGACTGTATTGAAACCTGAAACAAAATAGAGGTTGTCCCTACATCTATAACTCCTAGGCCAAAATTTATCAAATCATTAACCAAAGGGTCTCATTCCAAACATAACATAGTCAAAGTAGCATTATTTTTTTGAACCAAAGCATTATCCACTTTTTTTTTCTTTTCCATGATGGAAATGAATCATGAAATAATAATACATGATCAATTCAAACCATATTTTATATATTATGTTCAATTATTTTTGAGTGAATATATACATAAAAAAATTTTGATCGGTATATATTTCACAATTTACTCCATACAAATGATTCCTACAAATTTTTAAAGAAAAAACCATAGATGAAAATTCTAAATCATGTTTAGGGAAATTTAACTCACGAGGTTTAAAATAATTTGAATAATAAGTAATTACCTGATCAATATACATTAGGAAACAAAAAATTCAAATAAATGAAGAATCACTATAGATGACTAATTCTCCATTTTTGGAATACATGTACAAAACTAGAGAAGTCACCAATCTTCTAGTTAGATCCAAAAAAATCATCACATTATTTTATCTAGATAAACTTAACTCCATTTATATTTAACATAGTTAGTGGGCTAGTTAACCAAGAAAACTTTTCAACAAACCACTCATAGTAACCTGATAATCCAATAAAAACAAAATTTTATATGATATTTGTGGGCCTTTGATATTCTTCAACAAATTGTTTTTAGTAGGTTAAACAGTTATACTCTCTTTTTAAACAATATGTCCATGGAAGTAAATTTTTTGTACCCTAAATTCACACTTTCTAAATTTCCAGTATAATTTATTTTATTTTAAGGTTTAAAAAAATCCTTGAGTGTCTTCTATATTTCTATTGAATTTAAAAATATTCCAAAATTTCATCAATAAACACCACCACAAACTTATATAAAAACTCATGAAAAAAGATATTCAAAGTTTTTATAAATAAAATAAATGCATAAGATGATAAGAATGAAATAACTAAAAATTAATAGTGTCCATATCTAGTCCAAAATGCAGTCTTTGAAATATCACATTCTTTCACTTTCAACCGATGGCACCCCAAAGGTAGATAAAACTTTGAAAAATATTACGCTTCATTGAGTTAATCAAATAAAGTATCGATATGAGGAAAATAATATTTGTTTTTAATAGGGTTGTTTTTTAAGGCTCTATAATCAATAAATATTCTCATTGAACCATATTTATTTTTAAAAAACAAGATAGAAGAACCCAATAGTGAATTATTAATTTAGATTAAACGTTTATCTAATAACTCCTACAATTGAATTTTCAATTATAAAAGTTATACTTGAGCCATTAGGTAAGGGGGTTTGTAAATAGGCTTAGCATCGAGTACTAAGTCAATGATAAACTCAACCTCCCGATCAAAAATAACACCTGGTAAATAATCATAAAATACATCCATGTATTCATTCACTACTAGAACATAACTAATTTGAATAGTTTCATTCTTTTTAAATATGTGAATCAGGTAACATTCAATTCTATCTCTAATTAATTTCTCATAATCTTGGTATGTTTTCAAAGGCAATAAATAATTGACTAAAACTTTATTGGAACTCCAATCTATCTTAGCATGATAAACAGATATCCAATCCATGCCCAAAATGATATCAAAATCTATTATTACTTGATTAATAAGATTGGAAGGAAATACCATCCCACTAATAAAAATATAAATATTCTTATAAATCTTGGTTTCTTTAATACTTCCACCCAGATATTTCACCAAAACATTTATCATATTTTCATGAGGTGATATTCCCAGTTTACTTGAAAATTTCTTATAAATGAAATAAGGTAAAGATATAAAGTCAAGAATGGTATTTTCATAATTTGAATACAAAAGTAACATATCTTTCACCACTTCATTTGAAATACCAACATCAATTGTAGTAGTAGAAAAATATTTTTCAAGACCCTTTTGCTTCTAATCTTGATGATTTCCATCCCGAGTTACTATCTTTGAGCACACATTAGAATAATTACCCAAATAATTTCAACTAAAACAACTTACTATTTGATGATTATTTGTTACCCCAATATTTGATTCTTTAGGATCCTTTTTCTTTCATTCACGGGCCATGTAGTTAAAATTTTTACATCATTAACACATACCTGACTTTATAAGACATTCACTATGGTTATTTTTACCACACTTACCACAAATCTGGAACTTTATTTTCTTACCTCCATATTTATTTATTGAATGTTTCCCCCACCACCTTTCATCCTGAACGCTTGTTACTTTCATCATCATGAGGAACATAAGATTCAAAAAACTCTATCTCAGCTCTTTCAGTACAAAAAAAACAAGCTCATAGATTTTAAATTATCATGCAAACAAATTACTTTATATAATTGGTTTCAACCTTGAGAAAAAACCATTAATTTTTCTATCGCTTTCCTAAATAAAATCCATCACATATTTATCCAATCTTGTGAACTTTTCTTCATATAAAGCCACTGATTCTTTATCTATTTTTCCTCAACTCTAGGAATTATTTTTTCAACTATAGTCAAACAAAATTAGGGAAATATTTCTCAAGTAAAATATCCTAAAATATTTCCCATTACATGGAATAAATATCATATTTATCTTTAGTGTTCTTAAACAAATACCACCATTAATTAGATTCACCTTCAAAATGATAAATGGAAAGAGTTTCATTTTGATGTTATGAACTTCCCATGACATCAAATATCTTCTCCATAGAATTGATCTATCATTTAGCTACCACTAGGTCAGATTATCCACTAAAATATGGGGTATGTTCACTTAGGAAATTCTATAGTATTGACATGTTCCTTCATAGTACATCAGGTTCCTCTCTAGAATGGATACCACACCATTTAAAACTTGTCTAAACTGATCCATAATAGTAAAAAACTACTCTGTTCCAATTCCAACTATTTTAGTATAATGATTTAGAATGATATTTTCCTCTTGGGTCCATCCCACTAAGGATTCCTTTTTTCTACTGTGGAAAACCATAGTGAATAGACATATTTTAGATGAAGCATCATGGTAATCTTAAAATTATATATCATTTTAACATGATAATAAGGTAAAATATCTCAGCAACATTCTATTATAATTATCCTAACCTTTAAAGTTATCTAAACTCATCGATGATACCAACTATAAGGACTCATCCTTAAAAAATATGAAATCTAAAGTTTTAATTCAGGAATTCATTCTCTTACATCTGAGAATATTTTTTGGTTTATAGTTTTAGAGAATAATTTCATAAATCATACATAAAAAACAATATAATAATAAGTGGATAATTCTTATCAAAATACATTTTTCTTACCATATAGAACATTTAAAGAAAAACATGATTTATTTTCATGAAAACACTTCATATATTTTAACTTGAACTATTGATTTTCATTACACATCCTTAAATACTATGGAAAACATTTTAAAACCATAGTATGAGAAAATAATATTATTAAGGGACATAAAAAATCAGAATATAGTTATTCTAATAAAAAACATTAAAACCCATAAAAAAATCTTTCTTTTAAAACATAAAATTTTAACCTGAAAGTGAATTTTTGTACCTTTGAGAATATTATTAATTTCACCTTTTTAAAAACAACATGAAAACTCATTAGTAGTAAGAGAAAATTTACGTGGGTATATTACGACATCATATCATAAAACCGTTATAGAACCCTTGAAATTTTGAATAACCATAAGTCCAAATTCCAATATAATTCTATAAAGAACATAATCATTACCCAATGAATTAGATTGATATCTGTGTGCACTGATCGTTTAAGATATAACAGGCTCACTTGATGCTATCTGGGCACACCCATCATATATAATTCCCAAGAACCACAACATGAATAAAAAATTTCATCTTTTGAAAACTATTTTAAAAATGTATTCAAATAACTTTCAGATATTAAAATACCATTTCCTCTTAAAATATAATTTTCAATATAAAATACACTATTATTTTGAAAAAAAATCAATACCAAAACACCTAAAAAATAGAAATAGGTTTTTTAATATTAAAAAAATATTAAATATTTAAAAGGAATCTAGAAATCAAATAATTTCCATGGTGTCGGAAAATTTAATTGTCTTCATGTACATTAAGAATAGAAAATTTAATTTATCCTTTGTCAAAAAGTTTTTTTTTAAACATGTAAAAAAGATTCCTTTTGAAAACCTTTGAAATAAATTAAAATTCAATTTCAAAATATTTTATTTCCATATAAAAAAATTCAAAAATAATTTTAAAAACATGTATATAGATGAGAAAGTGATTTTTAATAAAAACATTAAAAGGGGATTTATTTAGAAGAAAAGTCTTGTATCCCTTTGTAAGAAAGAATAAAATTAAACAAAACATTAAATATAATGATAAAAGAAAAATTCATGATATAAAATTTCAAATTGGATATATATACACCTTATAAAATAATATAGCTGCACAACATCAAAAAAATGCCTCAATGAAAGGAAATTGAGATGAAGTCCCTCGCCTTGAGTCTGAATGGTCACGTGTGTCTTCATATTCCGGAATAATAAAATTATGTTAATTTTTTAATTTCCTAAGAATATTTTTTATTTTCATTATTATTTTTTTCAGTTATTATTATGTCATATAAAATTACTTGATCACTTATGTTTACATCATATGTTTCAATGATATCTGGCTTTTGTGTCAAAATGGATTAGGTAGGTTAACTATGGTCAAAGAGGTCATTATTTAAACATATTAAATATAATAATCATGAAATAATTATCACATTTATACATAAATTTTACTTTTAAAACCAATCATAAATAATGGTTATGAAAAATTAACTAACGCTATGGTCTTGGCAACGGTAGGTCGTTCGTACGAATGAGTTACATTTCCATTTTTCAATAATCATTATGAAAATATGGTAAGTAAAATTTATCTTTACATATTTATAATAAAATTATAAATACCATATTTTTTATTTATATATAATTATATATATATATGTTATTCTTGTGATCTGGTAAGGAAAAAAAGTAATCACATCGCTTTGAGGAGGCGGTACTCCACACATCCACAAACGACATTATCAATTTTTTGAGTGAGTGAAAAGGTAAAAATAGAATGGTGTATTATATTTAAATAATGATAAATATTCCATGGATATCATAATGATTTAATTTATATCACATATATTCATTATTTTTACCCTTACTACCTTCCATGTTAGGTGTTAGTGAAAAACAAATCACACTGCTTCACGAGGTGGTAATCTGTCGTACACATGAATGATGTCATCAT
Organism: Viscum album; assembly: GCA_963277665.1. Classification (NCBI taxonomy): domain Eukaryota; kingdom Viridiplantae; phylum Streptophyta; class Magnoliopsida; order Santalales; family Viscaceae; genus Viscum; species Viscum album. The sequence goes on along the minus strand of OY728165.1, from coordinate 1,485,712,290 downwards.
ATCCCATACGATAAGGAAGCTAAAAAGGTATATAATTAAATATGACTCCAGATATATAATTATGTCATAAATATTATATATAAACTTTATATACATCATTATACCTATCTGTGAGAGGTGGTAATGGAAAATATAATGACATCATTTTGCAAGGTGTTAGGCCTCTGTACACAAGAATAATGATTTCATAACCCATTTGATGGAAGAGAGAAATGATTTAGGCCATGAACATAAGATAAAAACATCCCAGTATATGAAATATACTGAGTTTATTATATGATCATGGTTTGATAAGAATTTAATGAGGTGGAGAAAAAAATAAAATAATGATACTTGTTGAAGAACATTACCTCTTATTTGGGTATCCTCCTTAGGTTTGCACCAAAAGTAATATTATTATGGATATTTTACCAAAATAAAGATTCTAGGATGATTTCCGGGAAGTTAGGAAGTTATTTGGGTAGGTCTTGAACAAACCAAAGAGGTTTAAGGGTTTCAATACAGGATAATAGGGGGTGTCCCATTATAAGTAGGGGAGGATGCACTTGGTATTTTTGAAAAGAATTGAGTGGTCCTACATTCTTCATATGTCATATGTGATGAAATTAACCAAAATACCCTCCAAAAATAGAACTCAACCCCAATTTTTGACATACCCAAAGGGCGTTCCTCATCCCCATGGGCTGACATCGAGTACCTATGAAACAACAACGAACAGAGGGGATGATTTCGCCCAACCAGAAATAGAAAACATGGCATACATATACATGTATGAAAAGAAACATGGAATGAAAATATTAATATATATATATATGTCATAATAGAAGGATAAAATTGTAATAGATACAAATAAAAAGTAATCAAAACAATATCCAAGAGACAAGTCCAACAACAAAGGATGAAAAAGCTAAACATATACTCCAATAGTATCCATGTGGTAGTGTAGGAAAACCCCTTCCATATCACCATCCAGATAACTAAAACTAGCTGATAGAAAAATATCACTGCCTCACTATGGTACTTTTTCATTCCCTAAATTGAGAGACATAACTAGATCTACACACCACTAAAGGGATGCATAGGGTGTGAGCTAAGAAGCTTAGTAGGGTCCCACCTAGGTGTTCTATAAAATGTATCTGTACAATAATCCAAGTATGATCAACTTTAAAGAAAACAACGCATGATATAAAGTTTATTATTTTTTATCTCAAAATCATGGAAAAACATTTAATTTACCCTTTTTACACATTTCCAAATAAATTAAGTAAAACATTTTCAAATAATTTCATATACATATATCAAAAAAAATATATCAAATCAAACCAAATAATGCATCACATATCATATCAAATTCATGGAAATACAACTATAATAGTAAAATACAAAAGGAAATCATGTTCAACATCATGTCAAGGATCACACTATGTTCGGATATCATGGACACTCATACCTAACATAAGAAATTGCATGTCCACCAAGACTCTTGAAATATGAATCGAGTATATAGAGTAGAGGAACACCCATTAAAGTAAACCACCCTACAGGTATAATAATTACCAAGAACAAAAGGTCTAGGGAGAAGAGGAACACCCCATGAGTAAACACCCCGATAGTAGAAGAATCCTACAACTACACCTTCTTCCAAAGTACCCAAGGCTTCCCATATATTTTATTTTCCAATAAAATTCATAAAACCATTTCATAAAAATAATTCATCAAATAAATTCTAGGAAAAACATTTCCCAGTGCTTTGAAATCCATTTTTATTTACCAAAACCAAGGGGAAACCATATTTTATCAAATAACTATTTCCAAACACACAAATTCAATCATTGAATCATGAAAATTCATTAAAAAAATAGTTTATCAAAAACCAAAGCAATGTAGTTCACCAATATAGTCTAGAGATGGAACTGCCTACCTCAAAATTGGGGTCGCACACACCCACATCGGGATCCACTAATAGGAATAACACAACAACAAAAACTACAACGAATGCCATAGAATTAATATAAAAATCATAGAATTGATTCAATTTAAAAAAGGGTCCTCAAAGTGAAAATATCACAACATACCAAAGAATACACACCCTCTACACTACAAACAATAAAGGATCAGCTCCGAAACAAAATTATAGGATGGCATATAAATGAATCTTGTAGTAAAACAGCGTTATTGCAATCAATGGAAATAAATAATCAGAAAGGATTAGTAAACTGAAGAGACACCTCACACAACCGTGATGATGAAACATTGAATGAATCGATCTGAAAGGAAAGGAGTTTCGCACAATTTCCAGGTAATACTTTTAAGTTGATAGGGAAGTGAGCTATAGAATAATGTAATAAGAATCAACCGTGTAGTTACCTAAATCCAAAACTCCCAACCATTACATAGTTGATAATCCCTTTAAAATTTTTGTAATCCATGGGGTCCATATACACCAAAAACCTACCTCCTTTTTATTAAAATCCTAATTTTAAACATTACACTGTGTGTACTCTATACACAGTGTATATTATTTCATGTTGTGTACTCAAATCATGAAATTATCCTAGAAAACATTACACATCATGTACTGCTATTACACAATGTGTAAATTTACAATAGATAGATAAAACAACAACTTCTTACATGAAAACCCAAACCACCTTGGTCATTCTTTGAACTTAAGGATAACCCCACTAATCCATTACACGTTTATACCAATAATATTTTAATTCAAAAAAACATACAACCCTGAATTTTAGGGCATTTTCTCTAATAAATTCTCTTCATCCTCAGGAGCCCCAAGATTCACCCAATTAAATAGGAAAACAATTAAAGAGAAGGTAATTACCTGAAATATGGTAATGAAATGTTACAAACTTGACACCATAAGTCTTTCTATCCCCACGAATTCATATAGTAGAATATATTTTATTAAAGAGGTGTGGTCACTACTCCCACATTAATGAATTGTGCACCCAAGTCTCATGAAAATCATACCCAAGTCACCATAACACTCTAAAAAATGAAATAGATTTCACATACAATACATTCACTTTATAGTAAATTATCTCTACTGGTTATTCCATAACAGAAACATCTAGCTCTAACTCAAAATCTTCCCATTTAATAATGTGAGAAAAATCATGATGATATTTCTTGAGCTTCTATATGTGTAAAACATCATGAATATATATTAACTAAGATATGAATTCTAACTGATAAGAAACCTTCCCAAGCTACACAGTGACCTAAAATGGTTTAATATATCTTGAAGCCAAATTTTACTTTTTTCCAAGACAAAAATGACCAAACTGAGGTGAAACTTTCAAGTGAACCCAGTCACCTTTGGAAAACTCAAAAAGAAAATTTCATTGACACATATAATATTTTTTCGAATTTGAGTTGTTTACAAATACTAATGTATATCCTGAATCCTCACTAACATCTCTTAAACCAAACTCGGTCCCACCAAAGAAGCTTCACCCATCTCTTCCCAAAAATTATGTAACATGAATGGGTTACCATAGAGAAACTCAAAAGGATAAATTCAGATTGAAAACTGATAAATGTTATTATAAGAAAACTCAACTATTCCCATATGGATATCTGACAATCCACTAACATCCAACACACCGGCACAGAGCATATCCTCCAAAATCAGGATAACATGATCTGTCTAACAGTCTATCTATGAGTGATAATTTGTAATCAACCTGACCTGAGTCCACATCACCTCATGGAGACTCCTAAAAAACCTCAAAGTAAACCTAGGATCCGTATATGAAACAGTGGTAGAATAAACCCATGTAACCTCGCAATATCTTGTACATACAACTTACCCAGATCTTAGACTTTAGTAGTGTCCATAATTGGAATGAAATGAGAAAACTTTTTCAACCAATCAATCACCACACAAATATCATTCTTTCCTTGGGGATTATATGGTAATCTAACAAAAAATTCCATGGATACCTCATCCCATTTCCAAACTGGAACTGAAATAGGTTGGAGAAATCTAGAAGGTTTTATATGCTCTACCTTTATCTATTGGTAGGTTTAATAATGGGACACATAATCAACAATTTAATGCTGCATAACTAGCCACCAGAATCATCTACTAATGTCAGGATACATATTCATAATTCCCATATCAATGTCTCATGAAGAAATATGATAGTAAAAAAATGAGCTTTTCACAGATGATGGGATGAAAATTTGATCCCTAAAACTGAGAATACCATTTTAAGAGAGTGAAGAACCAGAAATAGTTTCCCCACCATATTGGGATTCTCAAATTCTTCAAAAATCATCATCATACTACTGACTCTATAGAATAGACTCAATGAGAGATGATGATATCTTAACATTGGTCAGATCCATACCAAAAACATCCTCATGATAAGACAAATGTGAATAAGTAAAAATCCATATAAGGTTCTATTCTTCCATCGATTCCAAAACATCTTGTCATGTGACTTTCATGATAAGATCATCTGCAATGGAATTAACCTTCTCCAGGGTTTAAGAAATGTTGAATTCAAACATATGAAGGTATTCCACCAACTTCCTATATTTAAGATTCAATTATTTTGTAGAAAATATATAGTTTAAAATCATATGGCCAGAAAATAACATGAAAATTTCCCAAAAAAGATTTTTCATCAAACACTTAAGTGCATTCATAACTATAAAAATCTCTAAATCAAGAGTTTTGTATTTATTCTCATGAATTTGAAGTTGATGAGAGCTGTAATCTACCACATGATCTTCCTACAAGATCACACAACCCAAAAAAAACACTAGAATAATCATATAAAACCACATACCCCTTACCATGCTCAAGTAAGATATGAATAAGATTCGATGCCATAATTATTTTCATCTCATAAAAATAATACTAACATTTTTCATCCCATATCAATTTCACTAATTTCCTAGTAAGAGTAGTCAAAGGTGATGCCAACTTGAAGAAATCCTTGAAGAATCATTAATAATATATAGAAAGGTTAAGGAAGCTTTAAATCTCAAAGACATTACATTATTCTTCCCTAGAAAAAAACATCTTTCACAATATTAGGATCAAGTGATAATTCATGCCTAAAAATAACATACCCCAAGAAATTCACGTCTTGGATCAATAAATTTCATTTTGAAATCTTTCTATACAAGTAGTTACTTATCCGGATTTTCATAACCAAACAAAAATAGTGCTCATGCTCACACTCTGATCTCAAATAAACCAAAATATCATCCATGAACACTACCAAAAATGTGTCAAAATGTGGATAGAATATTCAATTCATTAAATCCATAAAAAACTACAAGAACCTTAGTTAGACCAAAAATAATTACAAGATATTTGAAATTTCCATACCTCATCCTAATAGTAATCTTAGTAATATAAGACTCCCAAAATCTATGCTGATGATAACCTGACCGAATATCAATCTTCAAAAAACACTATAACCCTTTTAACAAATCAAACAAATCATCCTCGTGAGGCAAATGATACTTATTCTTAGCATTTTCTTGGTTCAACTTGCGATAGTCCATGCACAATCGGAGTGAACAGTTTGACTTCTTAGTAAATAGTATTTGGGATACACAAGGTGAAACATTAGGGTAAAGAAAACCATTTTCTATTAGATCATCCAATAAAATATTTATCTCTTTCAGCTCCAATGGTTCCATACGATAAGAAGATGTCGAAATTGGCTGCATACTTGGCACCAGGTAAATCGTAAACTCTAACTCCCTCTCTAGAATAATCCTAGATTAGTTGTATAAAATTTTAGAAAAATATTGAACAATAGTAGGAAGATAAATAGAAAAATAAATTTCATCTGGAATAACTACTATGGAATAAAAAAAACTCCAAATCTTGGGGTAGGAATTTCCAACATGACAAGACCTTAGATCCCACTCTCCCTGAAGCACCCATGAGTTCCTATCAGCCGCAAGAAATAAGACACGCCAATGATAAAAAAACAACCTCAGCATAATGATCAATAAGTAAATCCATCATGATGATGACATCAAACAAATCCACACCAAGAATGAGGAAATCCCAAAAAAAAACTCTACATTAGCTATCAATAGTGTACAAGGATAGAAAAAACGAAACTCTTTACTCATTCTAAAATGCTTCACTAACTCCATAATAAAGGACATGATATTCATTGTAAGTTTAATCATATCAAAAAAAATAGATATAAATGAGTGAGAAGCACCAATATCAAATAAATTAATTACTACTGAATATGAAATAAATATGGTACCTATCACAGTCACTAGACCTGCATCTACCTCCATAATAAACTCACCATATAAATGAAGGTGCTTCACTCTTGAGGCCTATGGCTGGAGCCCTGTAGTATTTGAAGCATATAACAACATTACCTTATCCTTTGGTGGTGATGATCCCTAACCATATTTAAGAGTAGACATAGCCTAACAGAAATATTGGAGATGACCATAAAGTCCACAATTGTTCCACATATTTGTAGGTTAAGGATAAGATCTCCATGTGTTTTTGAACTTTACACACTGATAGTAAGTCATAGGCACACCACTAGATGCAACTAGAGGTTCCAAAGAGACCTAATACCGAGACCCACCTCCACAAATCCTGTGATGATCATGTCACTTCCACTTTTTCCCAAGCACACCACTAAATATGACACTAAGTGGAAGAAAAGCGAAAGAATATATAACATTGCCTTCCATATTAATTTATTCCATCATTTTCTTGTACACTTCGTTTTTATAGGTCAAAATATTCAGCATAAATAAATTTTATCTAATATCTTATCACAAACCCTGTAGGTTCTACTGAGCTTTTAGTTGGTCATTCTTTAATACCTATGGTGAAAAATGAACCATATTTGCAAACTAGTTAGTTCACACCGTCACTGATGCTCTCCCTACTACAAAGAGAGTAACTTTAAATACTTCACCATCATCATTGATTCTATACAAAACTATCTGATGAAGACAGTCTTGAAACCCTTACAGTCCAAGACCACGTTTCTATCTAGCTATACCATGGAATCTCATCATCACTTTCTAGGACCCTCAAGTCAAAACATAGTGCACTTCTCCATGATACTCTCAAGTTTATCCAGGAAGTCTATGATCTGATCAATCATGTCAATCCAGTTATTTACCTCTTTATTTTTATTAATACCTTTAAAGGATAGTGGCTTCTCACATAGGAACTCTCATGATTGATTCATGTCACCTACAGCTTCTGGTTGTACCACAAAAAAAATACATTTTGGATGTGCGGTATATTTTGATAAACATTACGGAAATTTCACATGATATCCTCAATAAAATTCTGATTCATAGGAGTATTACCTTGAGAATCATAAACTACATCATCCTATGGAACTTGTGGAACACACCTCGAAGGCAAACTACTACTCATCAAAGTAGAAGAAATGATCTTACAACAGAATAATCTCAATTAAAACTAGAAAACCCATAATAAAAAACTAATATTAACATCAGTAAATCAAAATAGGAGACACACATCCCAACTTCCCATGGTATCTTGATTCCTGTCATGGAAAGAGCTGGTTGGTCACTCATTACAACCTACCACCCAAGTCTCAAAAATCATATCTCAAGTCTACCAAATGTTACAAGACAAGGACTCCTGAGGAAATTCCTCCCTTGATACCAAATTGTGATTAACATGACCTGAATACCCTCTCAAACTAGTACCCAACCAATATTTTCAACATATATGAAAGACATTCCAGATCCCCATGGGCTGGCATCAAGAACCCAAGAAACAACAAAAAATAGTGGGAACAATTTTACCCCAACTTGAAACAGACAACCTGAAATGCATATACATATACAAAAAGAAATAGTGGAAGAAAAATGAATATACAAATATATATGTCGTAATAGAAAGATAACTACTAAAGAGAAACAATAGAAAAGGTAGAAAAAAATATCTAGACACAAGTCCAGCTACAAAAGACAAAAAATCCAAATAGCTACTCTAATATTCTTCTTGTGATAGCATGGGAAAACCCCACAATCTCACCCTCCAGTTATGCAATCCCATCTAACAGAAAAACCTTGTTGCCTCACTTCAGCACCATAACTTTCCCTATAGGGAAACACATAACTAGGTCTAAGAACCGTCGAAGGGTGCATAGGGTGCAATCTAACTGGATCAATAGGGTCCCACCTAGGTGTTCAATAAAAATTATCTATAAAATAATCCAATCATGATCAACATTAAAGAAAATAATGCATAATATACAATTTAGCAATTTTTATCTCAAAAGCATGGAAAAACATTGAATTTCCCATACTTCCACATTTCTAAATAAAGCAGGTAAATCAATTTAAAATAATTTAATATACAAATATCAAAATAAATATATAAAATATAACCAAATCATGCATCACATTTCATATCAAATCCATGGTAGTAAATATCAAATAGTATATGCAAAAAGAACATCACGGGTAACATCACACCAAGGATCGCACTAGGTCAGGATAGCTAGGACACTTGTACCTAACATAGAAAATAATGTGTGAACCAAGCCTCAAGTAATGTGCATCAAGTCTTGAGAGCAGAATAACCCTCCAGAAAGTGAACCCCCAATAGGTCTAACAAGTCCCTAGAGCAACATGCCTAGGGAGCAGAGAAACACCCCAAGAGTGAACCCCGCAATAGAGGATGAGGTCGATTACTACACCTTACACATAAGTACCTAAGGATTCCCATGTGATCTATTTTATAAAACAATCCATAAAACCATTTCATCAAAACATTTCATCAAAACCATTCATTGAAAACCATTTCAGAAAACCATTTAACAATTCTTTGAAAACCCTTTTCAGTGTCCAAAACTAGGGGAAAACCATATTTTATTAAAAACTCATTCCACAAACACAAATTAAATTATTCAATCATTATAATTCATTTATAAAACAATTAATAATAAATAGGATCAATACAGTTCAGCAACATAGGCTATAGATGGAACCACCTACCTCAAAACTTGGGTCGCGCATGCCGGCAATGGGATCCACCAACAGGAAGTACACGATAATGAAAAAGGAGGCTCTAAAAAAATCTACTTGTATTAGAATTTATTAAATTTAACAAAATGGTATATAAAGATAAACTATCACAACATATCTCAAGAATGCACACCTTTCAAACCACAACCAACAAAGGATCATCCCTGGAACAAGATCACATGATAGATCTTGAAGTAAACAAGAAGAATTATCATATCAGATCAATAGATCTATTAAGTAGATGAAATGGATCTATATTGATAAAAGGATATAAATAATTCGAAAGGATTACTCACCCATAGAGACACTTCAAAAAACCCTGGTGATCAAACACCAAACTAATCGATCCGGAAAGAACGTAGGTTCCCAAAATTGTTGGAGAATACTTATAGGTCAAGAGGGAAGAGGGATATCAAAGAATGAAATAAGAATCAACCATCCATATCCCTAAATAAAAAACTAAATATGATTACATATCATGTGATACCTTTACATTCCATGTAATTCACGGGGTCCATATACACTGAAAACCCCATAACCTTTTTACTAAAAACCTAATTTTCAACCTTACACAGTGTACACTCTTTATGTGGTTTGTTCTATTTACACAACATGTATTATTTCATGATATGTACTCATATCATGAAATGATCTTGTAGAACATAACAATTCATTTAAGCCCATTACATGGAGTTCAAATTCCTAATAGAAATTAAAAACAATATATTCTTACACAAAAAACCACACCACCTCGGGTGTTCTCCGAACTCAGGGAGAACCATACTAAGACATTAAAATTTTATACCTAGAATCCATTAATTAAAAAAATATCTCTTAACATTATGTTATTTTCCCCAACAAATTATCTTCATACTCATGAGTCCGAAGACAACCCAATCAAAGTGGAAAACAAGTAAAGAGAAGGGAATCTCCTGAAAGATGGTAAAAGAATGTTACATAAAAAGGGTCAAAATGGAAAATTCTTAAACCTTAGAGGTGGAATTGTCTAAATATAGATATAAAATAGTTTTTATACAAGTTTATATGTTATTTTTGACCTTATAGTTTCATTTTAACCCCCAGGTAAACTATTTTTACCTTAACCGCGTTAATTAATTTTATTGTTTTCACTATTTATTTTTGTCAAAAATTAAGTTGAACATATTAGAAATTATAATTTATGATGACTCAAAATATGGAATCCATTTTTACAAACATAATTTATATGATTGGAAATTTTTAATTTAATATTAATCCCATAGACAAGGCGAGACGGCGGGTTATTTATAATGGTATTTTTTGAGAAAAAGATTATTTTATACTAACTCTATGAATAATAATAATCATTGTATGAAACTAAATTAATATTTACTAATATAAAATATATATATATATATATATATATAATTTAAAAAATTATGTATTATTTCTTATTCTAATTAATTAAAATGGAGAAATATTATGCATTTTAAAACAGTTTTTAGAAAAAAAACTATTTTTAAACCCAAAAACAAACTTATACTAAATTCCAATATTATATTGATTAAAAAAGTAATTAATTATATTAAATATAACTATATAATACTTATGATTCTATAAATAAAATTTCAAAACATATTTATAATTTTAAATTTCTTAATCTATTAAAAATAAATGACTTTTTACAAAAATCGGTATTTTTCACTATTCACTAAATGATCACTATTTTCTAGAACATCCCAAAATTTCAACCAAAGTAATTATTTCAAAAATAATATCCATTTCGTAAAATTCACTTTCTAAAATTATTAAATTAATCTTTTAAACAAAACATTTTAAGAAAACTGTTTAATTAAAACAATTTCATTTTTTATTAAAAAATACTTAATATTTTTATAACAAATATAACAGTATGATTAATACTATATATATGAAAATTATTTATTAAATAATTAAATATGTTGCTAAAAATCTTTAGGTGCGTTTTTTTCAATTGTATCCTTTACATATTGACTAGTTGGGTATTAGATGCAGATTGTGGTGATCACATTTGTATCTAAATATAGGAACCAAGTAGATTCGGGAAGGTTTCTAGAAAAGTGGTTCATCTACAAGTCACCGACATAGAAATAATTGATACCTTTTTTATTTGGTAATAACACCTTAATTTTACAATATGATTGATTCTTGTTTTGAATAACGATTATTATGTGTTTAGTGTTACCAGAAACGTAATATTTGTGTCCAATTTATAAATGGATGGATTTTTATTGGGTTTGGGAATAAAACCTACTGCCTTTAAAAAGATATAATTTTTTATGGAATGGAATATAATAATAATGGTCATTATTTACTATAATATGAAAACCAAGTCTTGGAAATCCATAACAAATAAATTTCACATGACTTATTTCACACCTAGGTATGGCATCACTATCTTGGTCATATAAACAAAAAGTTATTTTAAAAAACAATATCAAGATGGGTATTTAAATTCTTTTTAACTAAAACAAATTGGTATGTGTCACATTCATTTTCATTTAAAAATGAATAAACTATCGTTTTGTAGAAAGGGTGAAGGTGTTAAATAGATTCTTGAATTAGTTCACACGGATGTGGGTGGAACTTTTATAATTGAATCTACATGTAAATACTCTTAATTCAAAATGTTACTGATAAATTGAGTAGATATGGTTATGTATACATAAAGGGGTATAATTAATAATACTTTGATAAATTTAAATATGGATGTTTTTATTAAAAGGGGTAACCACACCTTATTGTACATTGTGATGGTGATGATGAATTATGCAGATCTTTTGTTATCCTGTTTGGGATATACATTAAAAATTAAAATATAAACACTAAATTGTGTTCCAATTACGGCGTCAAATTAGAATTCATTTGAGTTATGGAGTGTAAAAAAACTATTTTTTCACATAATCATGTATGGATTTGTGGAGAATTTATTAAGGCTCTCTCTGGAAAAAAACTAATACCTCAGGGAAAGAATTGTATCTTTATAGGATATCACAAGAGAGGGTATATTATCTTCAAAAATAATCATATAAGAAGGTAATAGTGTCAAGATAGTTCATATTCCGAGAGAGGGATAACATCTCCAAAATTGATAGTTGGTGAAATATCGACATTAAAAAAGTTAATTATCAAGATACTTAAGAGTTGTCATAGGAAAAACTTCTACAAGACCCCATATAAGATGATGTTATAGTGGTTCCATTACTATATAGGATCACTAGGTAAGTCATAGAACCAAAGAGATATGGTTTTCTATTCATATATAATGGTAAATTTTTATTATTTTATAATAATAAACTAGTTCCCTATATGGAATTAGTAATTGGATTAGAATATCCTTGATGTAAAGAAGCCCTGAATTTTGAGATGGATTCCATGTTTCGTAACCAAGTCTGCATTTTGGTAAATCCTATAGTTGATGTAAATTTTATTGGTTTGAAATGTTTATTTAGTAGTAAAATTCACATGGAATGTAAATTTGGTACATATAAAGATATTTTGGTTGCTGAAGGGTTTAAGAAACATTAAGGCATTGAGTATAATGAAACCTTTTCATTAGTAGCTATTGTGAAATCTCTTAGATTCGTTCTTACCATTTTAGCTTACCATGATAATGATATTTAAAGCATGATTTTCAAAACTATTTTTTTATGGAAACCTTTTGAAACATGCATATATAGAATAACCTAAGGGTTATGTGAACCCAAGAGATACTAATAATGTATACAAGTTTAAAAGATCCATTTATATGTTAAAACAACCATCAAGATCATATAACATTCACTTTTATGAAGCCATATATTAATTTAGTTTCATAAATAATTAATGTGACCCATTTTTCTACAAGTAGTTTAGTGTGAGTGAAATCAATTTCCTTGTAGTATATGTTAATGACATGTTATTAATTGAAAAAGAGATATTCATCTTATAATATATTAAGATGCGGTCGAACACATGCTTCACCGTGATCGACAAAGGTGACCCATCCAATATCCTTGGGATCAAGATATAATGTGATAGATCTAATAGGATTCTTGGAATAAGTTTGGGTACATATATTCACAATAAATTGAATAGATTTAGTATGGAACAATCTAAGAGGGGATTGTTTCCAATGTGACCTAAAATACATCTCTCTAAGAAAATTTGTCCTCGGACACAAGAGTGGATAAGTGAATGACTAGGATTCCTTAAATGTTAGGGATAAGATCAATCATGTATTGCATTCTATGTATCAGGATTGATATTTTTTACACTTTTAGAATGGTGGTCATATATAGAGTAGAACGATGAGACCACCATTGTATTGATATCAAGATGATCCTAAAGTATTTGATGCATATTAAGGATGTGTTCCTAGTTTATAGAGGAGATTATATGATATTAATAAAAAGATATACATATACAAGTTTCCAGGAATATCAAGATGATTTGAAATCATAGTTAGGATATGTATTCACCCTCAATATAGGAGTAATGAGCTGGAAGATCTCAAAGAATCCAGTGGTTGTTGATTATATAGAAAATATAGAGTATTTTTCATCTTATAATAAAGATAAGGAAGTAGATTGGATATGAAACTTAATCCAAAATATTGATTTGGTTCTTATAATTAGAAATGATGTTAGATTGTATTATTATAATATTGCAATATTGGATCTTGCCAATAAGTTGAGGTTGCATCAGCGGTCAGAGCATGTACTTTGAAATTTTCAACTATTGTGGGTTTTTTCTCAAATTTTTGGGGTCATACTAAGAAACTTTTCCATGTTAGAGAATGTGGAAGACTAGTTGAATAAGCCTTATCTTATTAGAAGAATGAATATCATATGAGATCTAGTGAACTGAAATTTATTAATAGTTGGATCCAGTGAAAATGGGATTTTGTTAGAGTTTGTGCCCTAAAACCAACTAATTTTCACTTTTGGATTTCTTATATATTTAGGATCATGAATATTACCAAGTATATTACCATATTATGGGAATTACCCTATATAAAATTAATGTGATAATGGCCTTAGAGTTTCTATTTCATCAAAAGGTTATATAAATTCCATGATATAATAAGAACCTTGAAGTGTTATAAAAATAATCTTAAATATATATTCTATAGTCGGATGATGTATATTTGGTGGGACATAGATGATGAGAGTTGTCAGTTGATGGAGTTTTATAATTCATTGAGACCTTTTCTCATGAATTTTAAACTAAGTAATTTCCAATATAGGAGGTTATAAGAAAAAACCCACCCCTAGGAATTCCACATTATAGAATTTCATTGGATATTATTATCTTCAAACATGTGTAATGATACTGAGACTTGGGATTATTAGTAATGCCTAAAATAAGTAGTGTCCATTAATGTATTAAAAAACCAATGAATCTATATGTTCACAGAGAGGTAGGATATGTTGGGTGCATCATTAGTGATATAGAATAAATTAATAACCCAAGATAATATTTTTCCCCTCCAAGTTGATGAAAGATAATATCTCAGTGCCTTTGATTAAAATGTATTTTTTGGACTATGCTCATAAAATTGGTGGTTTATCAACAAGTTAATTTCAGGAAATAAGAAGAAATAAATTCCATCATATAGGTTTATGACACGAGTATTGAACATACTTGAGGAGATATTGAGACGAAGGGATTATATTACACAATGGGTATTTATAAGAGGTGATATTCAATGCAACATTTACTTCTTTCTCGATGGGTTCCTTATATATTTCAAGATGTTGATCATGTAATTTAGTTCAATTAGTTTAAAACCACTTTGAAATAATCCTGTTGGGTTGTACACTAAGTTTTTACACGAATATCAATTAAATTCTATTTGAATTTTAAATTACAATATATATTATTCTCTAGTTATGAGGAATAATATTTATTCAGGTAATGATGATCGTATATATTCAATTAAAAATTATTTGAATGAATATATATGTGAATTTAATATTAAATAAATATGTATTCACCAGTTAATGTTGATATAATATTTAATTATTTTCCCATGAATAATATCATAATATTTATTTAATAAATAATTATTTATAATTCCTGTGTTGATAAATTCTAAGGAGGATCGACGGACCAAGTTATGGGATCAAATGGAAATTATATATTTAAATATCATTTAAATAAATAATTATTTGTTTATTTAAGAAATGGAATTTATTTTATTTGTGAGTTTTAGCGCATGGAATTGAAATATTAATAATATCACTATTATTATTTGACATGGTATTTATTTACTATTGAAAAATAGATAAAGGATCATTGTGCAATTTTCTTTTGAATAAACTTAAATATATAAACCTAATTATATCATTTTTCATTATATAGAAACTCTATAATGATATCAAGAATGGTGGGAAACAATCCTTCTCCTCCCACTCAAGTCCTGAGAGAATTAAATTGATTCCTTCCCCTTTAAAATGAATTCTAGTAGAAATAAATGGGAAAACACAATGTAATCAGTATTTGGATCTACCATTAAAAGATACATCTATAACTTTTCACGTTTGGTGAAACATATGTAGATATTGTTAGAAGGATTCAATATTTGAATCATTCTTTGCAACGATCATACACCAAGACTGGTCAACTGATTTGATAATGAAAAAATAATTGGAAGATAGTAACTAATACTTATTTATAAATTAATTATAAATTATATGTGAAACATCTTGTGTCAGTGATTTTAGTGTTGATATTTTTCTAGTTATGAGGATAACTCTAAGGAATTAAATGAAAAAAATTATTGGGAACCACTTGAACCTATTCTACTATTCCCTAGAACCTTTAGTATAGACAGTGATAGTGTGGGGGACTTTACAGTCATTTTTAATAAAAATTGACAATATGTGGTGACTATTTAATAAGATAAATGTATAAAACCACCACATTTGGATTTAATCAATTTGATCCTTTAAATTTTTTTAATATATTACTTTTTCTTACAAAAAACAAAATTTATCAATGATATTCATCATTTCACATAATATTTACAAACACATTTGTTTATGATGGTTATGTATATCATGATGTATTTATGAACCATACTATAATAGTTTGGTTAAAATATTTTTCTAATATGTAAAACTTACATTGGATGTGTTTTATTTTTTATTTTAAGTGTTTTAATATATTTGTGTTTATAAATTTCTGTTGTTATATTGATTTCAATATATGAATTTTTGGTTGAAATTTCGATATTTATATCATTTATTTTTCATATTGAATAATTTAAATGTAAGTTTATTTATAAATTTTTAAACTTATAAATATATTCTTAAATATGTCATGTTTGAGTAAAAAATGTGATAAATTCATAAATATTAGATTATGTGGAAGATGAGGTTCCTATATGATTCAAATATTGGGTTATAATTGTGTTTTTTCTATCAATACATGTATGTGTATGAAAACACTAGATCTTATAATAAAATTAATGTCCCGTATTTATTTTCATATGAATTTATGTGAAAAGGTATTAAGATTAATAAACCATGTCAATTTCTAAATTAAATACTGGGAATGTATATTTCCCCCAACTTGGGTTCTCTTGGAAGCTCCCCCTATCAAGATTCAACGGCAACTTCCTTGGGTGTTCATCATGCTCGGGCAATGGTTACCCTTTTCCCGTTCTCTATTATGATGGTTTCAAATCTTACCTAGAATTCCCTTTGATACCACAACTATGGAATCATATTTTTTAGAAGATATTTTAAAAAAACATCTCCCATTGTTCATCATTATTCAGTTGTGCCTTCATCAACATGAGGATTCTCTAGTTATAGGCCTCATGGTTGTCTCAATTTGATATAGGTATTGTTGAGTCCAAACTTTACACCGTCTCTTCTTCAAGATCTTTTGGAATATTTAATCATAGTCTGAGGTAACCTTATTATAACATACGTATATATTACCTCATTTTATATGAATATTAATTATATATAACAATAAATCACACCTCAAAACTAAAAATTTTAGCATATTTAGAGATTAGATACATAAACAAGCTATTTTAAAACATCTTCAACATATCCTGAAAATTACATATAGTGATTTATAATTTTCATACATAGATATTACATCTAAATAGATGAATATTCTTTATATAACATAACAATCCAAGCCAGAATCATATTGGTCTATTATCTTTAGAAACTTGTAAACATAAACAACATGTTTATAAAATATCTACAATGTATCCAACTTATTTATTCCTAACCAGCACCCTAATTAAACAAATCATATATAATAAATTTCTTTATAACCTGGGAATAGAAACATAATAAAGGGTGATATCTAATTCTTAGTAAGGGTAAAAAAGGGAGATATTAATGATCACATAATCTCAACATGATAAAAAGGGTATGAATACATGAGTTTAACATTTTAAAACAATTATCTAAAAATCATATATCATAATAATTATTCAAGGAATAAATCTTGGTAATTTATATAACATGAATCATCAAGGAATAAAATAACATGAAGCATGAGAGAAAAATAATGGTATAAGACTTGGAATTGTGACATACACATGAGTAAAGACAATAATTTCCATAGTAGTCAAGGATCACTAAAAAAACTATAATAGTGGAATGGGTTAACTCTCCAAACCATAATAGTAGTCATGTTTCACTCCCAATATTATCACAGTGTAAAAATTCCCTTAGTGAAATAGGTTTACTCACCATTCTAGTCCTATTTATCTCATGAGATATCAATCTTTACCCAATGCATTGAAGGGAATTATAGGTCTCACCCATAGCATAATGAAAATCATATATATATATATATATATATATATTCCATAAGATCATAAATCATTCATTATATTATAATCCATGAGAATATATGGGTTTTAAAACCATTTTATGGAACTATAACCCATGGAAATAAAATGGGTTTCATAAACATTTCATCATTTCATCACAGCATAACTTGTGCAAAAGAAATATTTTTTATAAACATTGTGTCATCATATTCATAAACCATGAAGATAAATAATAAAGATGGTATCCTTGGATTATATCCCTATTAAATCATAACGAAAATCAATTTTTTTTATCTTTGATGAAAAGAAATACATTTAAAATTTATTTAAAACATTCATAAAGAAAATAATCTTTCCATTTCAAAATAAATTTTTAAAAAATTGTAAAATTATAAAGAAAAAGTTTTTCCTTGAAAATAACCTTGTAAACCTTTAAATAAATCTTTAAATAAAATATTATCTATGATAGTGGTAAAATTCATTCATGTCATATAAGTTAAAAAAAATTCCTTCCATACTTTTTTCAAAAAAATCACAAAGTGACTTGTCCATAAAATGAAAAAAAAACATTCTTTCAAGAGTTTTTGTAAAAAAACATCAAACATGTGTAAAAATGACTGTAAATAATTTCATGAGAATGGTAAAAATATTATTTAAAACATTTTTATAAATCATATATATGAAATTAAAAAAAATGACCAAAGAGAGAAGTGAAGTCGATTTTCCTTAAAAACATATTTACAGTCTCTTGAGTATAAA
This sequence comes from Viscum album, assembly GCA_963277665.1. Taxonomy (NCBI): domain Eukaryota; kingdom Viridiplantae; phylum Streptophyta; class Magnoliopsida; order Santalales; family Viscaceae; genus Viscum; species Viscum album. Next base: position 1,485,693,680 of record OY728165.1, on the reverse strand, counting down.
AGATGAGGAAAATGAAAGGAAAACGTTTAATTTAGTGAAATAACCAGAGGATAAGAGAATTAATAAGTTTCTTGATAGGTAGATCAAAATATTTCACCATCATAATTTAATCATAAATAATCCTGATAAACAGTGAGATTGTAAAATAAAACCCCTTACCTCGAGTTTTCCTTGGTTCAAAAACACTCTAAGCTCCTGTATAATAAATTTAAGTTTAGTATAATTCCATAAAAATACATTTTCATACTTATAATATCATATAGAATCTCTTTATAACATTTCAGTTCCACCTTTTATCAATCATTACTTATTAAAATCATCATTTCTTGGTGTTAATTATTTCATTTATCATGAGTATTTCAGTTTATTATTTCTAGTACTTGTACATTTATATTAATTTAAGTAGATTAAGAATATTAATTATGATATAAATATCATATATATTCATTATATACATATTTAGAGTCATCTATAAAATCTATAGATAGAAAAATGGATAACAACGTTCATGGAGATGGTAGGTCATACGTACGCATGAACACTATGTTCATTTTTCAACAAATGGAATGAAAGATAGGTAAATATTAATTAAAATTTAAAAGGAAATTATTAAATAATTTATATAGTATATATTTATAAAATTCATCCTCATTTCCATATAATAAGAATATAAATAAAAAAATAAATCACATCACTTCGTAGAGTTGGTAGTCCACATATACACATGAATGACGTTATCATTTCCCAACGGACTGGATGGTAAAAAGGTAACATTTATATTACCATTCCAGAAGTATAATTTTTTAATAAATATAATATAAAAATATTAAGCCCATCATAATACCCATACATAAAATATGGAGATGAAAAATGAATTATTTTTTTATATGGAGGCAGTAATTCATAAGTACGCACAAGAGATACTTTCCCTTCTCATTTTATAGGAAAAAGGTTATATAATGGTGATTTAATAATAGTAATAATAATTAATAATATTTAGGATAATAAATTTATTATTTTATGATAAATGTCATAGTTTTATATAATTTAAAAAATAGTATAAAAGAAAGTGATCGGTTAAGATGATTACCTCTTTATTGAAACGACTCCTCCAGATGTCCTCAAAAGGGCTCTAGGGTTGGTCTTTTGGGGGAAAAATAACCAATAAAATGTGACTAGGGAGGTTGAAAATAAAAATTGGTAGATTTTTTTGCGATATAATGCTAAAAGTGGTGTAAATAAGTGGAGGAGGTTCCCTTTTATAATTGAAGAGAGGGGCACTTTTGAGATTTCTGAAAACAGTAAATTATCATAAATTCATTCTTAAGAAAAATGACTCCAAATGGATAGGGATTTGAATATAAAGTAGGATATGGATTTAATACCATAAAACATTATAATTTAGATAGGTTTTATGTCATTTTATACCTTATCATTTTGTCTAACCCTTAGTTAACCAATTTTAATTTTATATATAGAAAGTAAAACTCAATATTAAAGGGTTGTAATTTTTAATTATAAAAAACAAATTGGACCATAAATGGAAAATTTATGCAATTTTGGACCATATAATATTCACCTTGTCTTATTTCAAGATTTTCTTGATTTTTAAATAATTTAATGAAATATTATTTGATAAAATATCATTATTGTTAATTTTAACACTAATCATTTAATTTGACTTAAAATTCATAAATAAAAAGTTTTAATTAGAATATAATATTTTAAAACAAAACTAATATGTCATATTCACCTATAAAATTCTTTTAACACTATAAATTACTCAAATTATATCACTTTTAATATTTTTTAAATCCTTTATTTTATTTTTTTCACTAATTGAATAAATACTCTTTTGGCGTTGTGTAAGAATTCAATGTAATTATATAATACCCAAAAATTATAAATAAATTACCATAATGAATGTATTTTAATTTTGAACAAATTTACTATTAATATTATTTAATAACTATTTTTTTTCTTTTGTGAACACATGAAGGATATTTAAAACTAAGAAAGTGACATTTTGTAACTTTCATTGATTTAAATAATATATAAACAATTATCAATGAAAAGTGTCCTTCAAACAAATAAATTTTAAATATAAGGTTATAAGGGTTGAATTAAACTCATCCAATAATAATTATATTGAAAAATTATGGTCGTGTCAAATATCTTTAACTTAGATTAACCTGATTTTCCCTTTACCAAGGTGATAAATTTGACCATGCTAACTATTAATATTGAAAAACAATAAAAGGGGAAAATTTACCAAATTTAGACCTCCTGATTATAAATGTGTATTTAATATTATATAATTAAATACTTATAAATATAATAAATTAATTTTAAAGTAAGTGTGCAAAATGAAATAAAAACTATTTTTTAGAAAAATACATTTTTAAGAATAAAACTGGATTTATTCTTATCATATGCCTAGAAAAAGATTTTTTGAATGTTTAAAAAATAAAATATATATATATATATATAATTAATTAAAATATTTCAAAAATAGGGATTAATTTAATTTATTAATATAAAATACATTACACGCATATAAACAATTTTTCAAAAAAACATCAATTTTATTTTAAATTTTTTTTATTATAATCATTTTATAACTAATGAATTCATTTTATAAATGTGTAGACCATATGTTTTTTATAATTTAGTTTTTAATATTCATACTCACAATTCCAATCATTAGGAAATAATTGAGACATTATATTTTAATAATGTTGGGTGGTTCTTCTAAACTCATTGTTGCATGTAACGCAAGCTATCGAAGAAATAAAATTATTTAAAAATAAATATTTTATAAAATTATCAAGGTGTTGAATTCTAACCCCCTTAAAAATGATTTTTTTTCTCAAAATTTTTCACTTGTATACAAAAAAATTAGGACACTTCCATCTCATCACATCCTCAAGTTCCAACATAGCTTCCCCAAATTGGTGGTTTCTCCACAAAACATTGATCGGGTGAAAGGTATTGTCTCATGGAACTTTCTCTCTATAATCAAGAATCTCCACAAGTTGTACCTCATAATAAATATCTTACACCAGTGGTATAATCTTTGAGTTCTAAAATGTGAAGGATAAGGTATGTACTTCTTCAGGAGAGATATTTGGAACACATCATGTACTTGATAGAGATTCAGTTGAAGGGCCACTATGATAAGCTATCATCCCAATAAAATCAATAATTTAAAAGTGAATGATATACCTAGGTCTTAGCATTCCCTTATTTATAAATCTCATCACCCTCTTCCATGGAAATATTCTTTGGAATACCTTATCACCAAATTCAAACTCTTGATCTTTTTTACAATTGTCAGCATACTTTTTTTGTCTACTTTGAGATTCTATTATATGATATTTAATGGATCTAACCTTCTCAATAATTTCCTCATATGGATCAGGCCCCAATAGCTTTCTTTATCCAACTTCATTCCAACACGTTTTTGTTCTTCACTTTGTTCAATAGAAGGATTCATAAAGTGTCATCTAAATACTGGAATGAAAGATATTATTGTAATAAAATTCCACCAATGGAATGTGTTGATCCCAACCAAATTTTAAATATCTAGATAAATCTCTCAACATATCTTCTAGAGTTTGAAGGTTCCTCTTAGAATAGCCATATATATGAGGTTAATAAGAAGTGTAGAAACTTATATTTGTTTCGAGACCCTGCTTAAGACTTCTCAAAAACATTATGGTAAACCTAGGATCCTAATCAGATATAATTGATAGTGGTATACTAGGAAATGAAACCACGTCTTTAATGTATAACTGAGTAAGTTTATCAATATATAAATCCTATCTAATTCTAATAAAGGGTACTAGATTCTATGGTGATAGACTACAATACAAATAGAATTATTCCCTTTAGATGTTTTGGGGAATACGATGACAAAATTCATAGTGATTTTTCCCACTTACATTCTAGTATGGGTAATGGTTGTAACATCCCTTTATACTTCTATCTCTCAACATTAATTTTCTCACATACCAAGAACCTGGAAAATTACTCTGTAATATATCTCTTAATGATATTCCACTAGAAATACTCTTTTAAATATCTATACATCTGTATAATTTCAGTATGAATAAATATGAGAATCATCCATCATATCCTCTTTAAAATTTGGTACTAAAGGGATACATACATAGTTATTGAACCATATTATTTCATCACAATCAAGCTTGAAATAATGATCATTTATCACCTTCTTTGTAGCTCTATATCTTTCTCCTTCCCCTCCTTAATCTTCACTTAAATAGATGGTTAAACACTCATTTAAGAAATATAGGATTTATCCCCTTCCTTCAAGATCCAAAGATATACCCTTTGCAAGTACAGAAATATCATATCTTTTATGATTCTTATCATAGATAAGCTAATATGATCCTTTCGACTTATAGAATCCATCACCTTGTTCACTTTCCCAAGGTGGTACTGTATTGATAATTCATAATCATTAATCAGATCCAACTCTCTTATTTGGTGCATGTTCGGCTATTTTTTATTGAAAATATACTTTAAATTTTTTTGGTCAATATATATATCACATATTTCTCCATAGAGACAATGCCTCCATGTATTTAATAAAAAAAATTACTATAGATAACTTTAAATAATGAGTTTGGTAATTTTTCTCATGAACATTAATTTTTCATGAATCATAAGCTATAATCATATCATTTTACAAGAGGTCGCATCCTAGTTATTTCTTTAACACATAACTATAGATTACACTTCCTTCTCAATTATAGGGTAGTGTAATCATAGCTGTGATGACTATATTTCTCTTCATTTCCTTATATCATTCCTCACATTCATTCATCTAAAGGAATTTATCTCCCTTTCTAGTTTACTTGATTAGTGGATTTGATATCTGTGAAAAAATATCTAAAAAGTGCTAATAATATAAAGCCAAATTAACAAATTTACATATCTCAGTCACCATGTTTGGTATATTCCAAAGTAAAATAACTTCTATCTTTGTAGGGTCTACTGATATACCTTTACTTGAGATTATATTACTCTGTAATTAAACTTTCCAAATCGAAAATTCACACTTGGTAAAATTTGAATAAATATTCTCCTTCTTTAGGGTATCCAGTACAATCCTCAAGTAATCTTTATACTCTTCCTTTCTATTTGAAAAATAATAATATAATCTATAAATACTACCACAAACTGATCAGGGTAATCTCTGAAGACTCTATTCATTAAATCCATAAATATAGCGGGGGTATTAGTAAGACCAAATATCATCACTATAAATATATAGTGCCCATATATATATGGAATGTTGTATTGGGTATATCCTCCTTCTTGACCCTTAATTAATGATATATATAATGAAGATAAATCTTGGAAAAGTATTGAGATCTCTATATTTGATCAAAAAAGTCATCAATACATGGTAGAGGATACTCGTTCTTGATATAAATCTTGTTATGTTGTCGATAATAAATGAAGGGTCTCATTGATCTATCATTCTTCTTAATAAAAAAAATTCACCCCAAGGTGATACATTTGGCTGAATGAATCCCTTTCCAATGTTCTCTTATAGTTTCTTATTTAATTCTGGCAACTAAATTGGGTCTATTCTTTATGGTGTCTTGGAAATAGGTGTAGCATGAGGTATGTGTTTTATTGAAAAATCAACTTCATAATCTTGTGGAATACCAAGAAATTCTTACAGAAAGGTGTCAATAAACTCTTGTAAAATAGGAATATAATTGATTTTCTATTTCTCCCTAACTATGTGAGATAAATACCACCATTTTATAGGAACCATGACCTATACTATGGATGTTATTCCATATAAAGTTTTTTTTATCACATTAATAGAAAAATCGTAGTTCAGTTCGGAATATCAAAAATAACTTCCCTTATTTATAAATTGATGTGGGACTTAAGTAAGTAAATCCAATCCATGCCCAAAATTATATTGAATTCAACTAGAGGGAGGATAAAAATATTTACAGGAAACGCATTCCCACAAACTTAAAACATAAAAGAATCATAGATCAGGGATGTGATCATCATACCATTAGGGGTTTTTACTACTAACTCAACATCAAATTTCTTAGGTGGTACTGTGATACCCTTAGAAAAGTATTTAGATATAAAATAGTTGGTAGATCTAGAGTCAAATAAGACATTGGTAGTTCTATAGTGGATGGTAAGTGTATCTTTTATCAAATCATTATCATACCCATCATTAAAAATTGTGATTTCATGAGATTTTCGTCTGTATTTGGTATTAAGAGGTTTTTGACATCGATCATTATCATTAACCTTCAGATATGGGAACCCAGTATCATAATGATTATACTCCTTGCATTTAAAACATTGGAGTATGGGTGGTTCATTCAATGGTTCTTTCTCTCTATTCACATAATTAGCTAACTTCTTCCCATCACATCAATATTTGATATCCCAATGACCATCCTTTCCAAAATTGAAACATTTATCAATTTCTTTAATTCAATTTCCCCCATGTTCCCTTCCACAATTTGAGCATAAAGGAAAGATCATATTCTTCACTCCATGGTTTTTATAATTTCCTTTGAAATTAATTTTTCTTTTCTTGAAAAAACCATGATATTGATGGTTAAATCTAATATATATCTCCAACTTGAGAGTACATCGAACAATTTATTCATGGTTACTAAATTCCCTTATAGATAACACCATTCAGAGACTTGTTTTTAAACCACTAAATAATTTATCAATCATACTTTTAGGTTAAATGATAATATCAGAAGCATACCTCGTAATTTTTTTTATAATTTCCTCATAATTACCAATAGATTCATTATCTTTATGCTTTATCTCAAGGAAACATTTATTGATTTCCATATGAATAATAAAATGAAATTACTTCTTGAAAAATAATATTTTAAAATCATCCCACTCAATAGATTCAATTTAATATTGTTCTCTTGTGTTCTTGATAAGATTCCACCACTAATCTTCTCCTCATTCCAAATGATAAACTTCTAGAATAAAATTATCATGCTCTTAACACTAGAGAATGGAAAATATATTTTAGAAGTATTGATTCATTTCTCAAAGACTAGTGGATTAGTGGACCCACTAAAAGAAGGTGGGAATCCTCTCCTAAATGAATCAACAGAAAATTTCCCCCTTATTTTCTCATTTAGAACTCATCATGATACATATATTGAGAAATTAATGTGAGAATAGAAACAATATTTTTCATTCCAAATCCCATAACATTCAGTTGTTCAGGAGGAAAATCATGTCATTGGATATCGCATTATGTATTAATATGATTCCTTCAAGTTCCGTTCATAGAATAAAACTAAAAATCATAATGTGAGAAAAAATAATCATCATGGGAAACCACATAATCATGAAAAAAAATAATTTATATGATTTATAAATCAAGACACATTATTCAATGACACCTTAGTTTTAACCTATGTCATCCATGATCATTACCAAAACCTTAATATTTTATCCTATAATTGGAATTATCCACAAGTTTATTACTACATTTTTCTCATCATAGTTTCCAAATGTTAACTAAACATTTCATTGATACCAACTATATAAACTTATACTTTTCATACATAGATATTACATATAAATATATGAATATTATTTATATAACATAATTATCCAAGCCAGAATCATATAGGTCTGGTATCTTTAGAAACCAATAAATATAAACAATTGGTTCATAAAATATCTAAATTTTCACCCACTTATTTATTCATAACTAGAACCCTTATTTGACCAATCATACATAATATCATTCTTCATAACTTGGTAAAAGAAACATAATAATGGGAGATCCCTGATTCTTAGTAAGGGTAAACATGGGTGATATTAAATATCATATAAGTATAATATGAGAAAAATTGTATTAGAACATGATATTTACATTTGAAAACAATACCCAGCATATCATAGATCATAATCTTGAGTCATGGAATAAATCATGGATGTTTATAATACATGAGTCATAAAGGAATGAAATAATATGAACCATGAGAGTATAACATTGGAATTATACATGGAATTATTTCAAACACATAATCATAGAAAATAATTTACTTAGTAGTCAAGGATCAATGCCAAAACTATCATTGTGGAATGGGTTCACTCCCCAATACATCATAGTAGTAAAGGTTCACTCCCAATACTATCATAGTAGATAATGCCTCTTACGGAGCTGGGCTCACTCTCCATTCTAGTCTTATTTATGTCAAGTGATGTCAATATTTTCCAGATGCATTGGAGTTATATATAGGTCTCATCCATCACATAATGAAAATAATACATATGTATTCAAAAATATTATAAATCATTTATCACATCAGAACACATAAAAATAAATGAATTTCACAAATCATTCATCAAATTATAACCTATAAAAAAATAAATGGGCTTCATAAACATTTTATCCTTTCATCACAGCATAACCCATTGAAAGGAAATGGGTTTTAATAAAATTGTTTCATAATATTCATAAACCATCCAAATAAATAATATAGATGGTATCCTTAGATCATATTCCCAGTAAATCATAAGAAAAATCAATGGTTGTTGTCTTTGATGAATATAAATACCATTAAAAGATCATTAAAACATTAATAAGGAAAATAAACAATCAATTTTGAAATAACTTAATTAAAAAAATCAAAAAAAATAAAAGAAAAAAATTATTTAAAAAGAAACTTTGAAAACATGTAAATTAATCTTCAAATAAAATATTAGTCATGATGATAGGAAAAGACATTCGTGTTGTATATGTTAAAAAATAATTTTTTCAAAAAAAGTCACAAAGTAACATGGATGAAAAATGAAACAAAGACTCCTTTCAAACTATTTTTTAAAAAGAGTCAAACATGGATAAAATTACTTCAAATATTCATAAAATAATAGTAAAAACATTCTTTAAAACATTTTTAAAAAAACATAGATATGGAAGAAAAATGTTTTTTAACCAAGGGGAGAAATGAAGACAATTTTACTTAAAAACATATTTTTGGTATCTTGAGTACAAAAGATGATGAAAATGAATAGAAATAATATATTTGTAAGAAATAACCATAGGATAATAAAATTAAAAAATTTCTTGGGATGTATATCATAATATTTTCTCATCATAACTTAATCATAAATAATCTCTATAAACAATGACATTGTAACATAAAACCTCTTTCCTTGAGTTTTCCTTGGTTAGAAATAAATCTAACCTACTAAATAATAAATTTTAAATTTATTATACTTATATAAATAATCATTTTTAGACATATAATATCATATATGTTCCCTTTACAACATTTTTACACCCCCTTTATCAATAATTCTTTATTAAAATCATCATTTCTTGATGTTAACTGTTTCTTTTATCATGAGTATATTTCAGTTCAGTAGTTCTAGTTCTTGTATATTTATCTGGGTTTTATCATCTACATGAAATTAATTATGATATAAATATAATATATATTCATTATATATATATATTTATTTATATTTATATTCATCTATAAAATTTAGAGATAGAAAAATAAATTACACCGTTCATGGAGATGGTAGGTCATATGTATGCATGAATGTTGTCTTCTTTTTCAAAGGATAGAACAAAAGAAATTTAAATATTAATTCACCGTTAAAAATAATTATTATATAATATATATTCATACAATTATTCCTCATTACCATCCATGTAAAATATAAATGAAAAAAAATCACATCACTTTGTGGAAGTGGTAGTCCGCACGTATGCACGAGCGATGTTATCGTTTCCCAAAGGATTGGATGATAAGAAGGTAGACATGACATTATAATTAAAGAGGTATAATTATTTAATAAATATAATATATAAATATTAAACCCATGATAATACCCATATATAAAATATGGTGAGGAAAATGAATTGTATCGCTACGTGGAGATGGTAAGTCATACGTACACACGAGCGATAATTTCACTTCTCATTTTATAGGATATTCGGTGTATAATGGTGTTTTCATAATGACAATAACATTTCAGAAAATTGAAGATAATTTATTTATTATTTTATTATAAATATCATAGATTTATTGGAGGTAAATAAGAGTATAAAAGAAAGTGATCGATTAAGGTGATTATGTCTTCTTTGAAACAATTACTTTAGATCTCCTCTAAAGGGAACTAGGGTTGGTATTTTGGGAATACAATCACCTCTATTATTTTTATATATAATTTTATTAAAGAAATTGATAGATATTAGTCGATATATAAGGCTCAAAGTGGTGTAAAAAGTGAGGGAGGAGGTGCCCATTTATAATTATGGTGAGGGGCACTTTGGTAATTTCTCAAAAATATTAAATTATAATAAATTCATTCTCAAGAAACATGCATCCAAATTTATAGGAATTAAAATATAAGGTAGGATAGGGTTGTAATCCTATCAAACAATAGAATTTAGACAAGTTTTGGTGTCATTTTAAACCTTTCCATTTTGACTAACCCTTAGTTAACCAATTTTAATTTTAACTATAGAAACAAAATTTTCAATATTAAAGGGTTATAATTTTTACATATAAGGGAAAAATTGGACCATTATTTACCAATTTATGACATTTTAGACTATATAATATTTAACTTGACTTATTTGAATATTTTTATGTTTTTTTAATAATTTAATTAAATATTATTTTGATAAAATTTAATTATTGTCAATTTTGACACTATTCATTCAATTTGACTTAAAATACATAAAGACAAAGTGTTAATTAAAATATAATATTTTAACACAAAAATTATTTTACATATTCACCTATAAAATTTATGTAACACTATAAATTATTCAAATTATATCTCTTTTAATATTTTTAAAATCATTTATTTTATCTTTCTAATAATTGAATAAATATTTTTCTAGCATTGTGTAAGCATTTAAAGTAATTATATAATACCTAAAAAATTAGAAATAAATTACCATAAGGAATATGATTTCATTATTCAAAAAATTACTATTAATATTCATTCATAACTTATCATGACACGACCCAAGCCGGGGCTCGAGCCGCAAATACCCCAAGACAGCCTTTATTGGCTAGGGGTGACAACAAGCACCAAAGGCATAACTAACTCATGGAGGCCTTTCCCTAAGAACTTGTACACAAACAAACATCCAACTCACTGAAAAAGTATAGAGGGAAAAAGTAAAAGTTTCAAAACTTCTATAAAGTAAACCTAAGATGCATGAATCTCTAAATGGTACAAAAGTACGGTAGTGTAAACTGAAAAGAAAAGGGGAAAAATACACACCCAACCAAAAATGTGTCCCAAACTAATAGAAAACAAGAAAAGTTGACAGATGAATGAGATCCCATCTTATGAATCCCAAGATACAACCATCGTACATGGTCCAATCACCCTATATCCCTAAGCTCCTCTAAATTCACGATCAACTTATCCATCATCTGCATAAGACATGACACGTGTGGGAAAATCCCATGTATAGGTGAGTATAAACATACCCAGTAGGACACCTTGAAGGCTGAAGGTGGAGTAGTGAGAGATATAATAAAAGATGAAGATAAAATTTTCACAAGGTATATAGAAAGAGTATAGCCAACCCAACAAGCGAGAGAAAGTAAACTCGTCCAAACACAAGGAGATCAACACGGTGAGAAGATGAACTTCTCATTGAGTCTTCACTACCTATAGTAGGATATTTGACTCATAAAACTACAAGAATATAAACAAGAAGAGCACATAGAATACCCAGTGTATCTTCACCTCTCCTGGAAAAAGAGTATCCAAATCCAAAGGGTGAATCTAGAAGAAAGAATATATATTTCCTCAGTCAAAGAATCCCAAACGAGAGAGTAAGGGGATCTCCATCTCACAACTCATCCTAAAAATAAGAGTATCCAAAAATTCCAAAATTCTATAAATGAGGATGATCATCCCACACATCTTCCCTAAACACACAAGTCTAAGGAAATCAATCACCACACCTCGATATTATCCTCTTTCAGAAGAACTGACTCGCCCACACGGTTTTGGTCACATCACCAAAACGCATCTTAGTGGGGAAAGCATTCCTATTTCTCATCAATCCAAAAGCTACATAAAACGATGTGTCGTCACTGTGTCATATAGACGAGTTGGAAAAAACTCGAAGAAGAGAACTCATTCCCTAGTACATCATGGGGGTTCTACTCTAAATTTATTGAGGAACTCTACTTCCCAGTCCTGATGGAGGGTACCGCTTGGCAAAGGACATCAGGGAACTCCACTACCTAGCCCTGCTAGAGGGTAACTCAGAAAGATCATTGGGGAACTCCATTACTCATCCTTGCTAGAGGGTAATACCCAAAATGTCGAGGAACTCTACTTCTCAACCCTCTTTGAGGGTAACTCGAAAAATCATCATGGAACTCCACTAGCATGCCCTGCTAGACGGTAATGTTCGGAAAGGGTCCTTAGAGAAATAAACTACCCAAACATACTAGAGGATAATGTCCAGAAAGCTCTGGTGATCCTACATGATCACTGACATTATTGGGTGTCACCTTAATAAGTGTCATGATCAAAACATCTCGCATCATATCGCAAAATCCACAATGTATGACACCATTGTGTTCTACATGGAAAACACTCAAGATAAGATATTCACTTGCCTCAATTGAATACCCAGTAAAAAATGTGCATTTCACTACATCATGCTTGAATGGAATCTCATGGTCCAGAACCATGATTCTAAATTAAATACTCAATATTGGTCTTGAAAAGTTCAATTAAATTTTATGGTTGTATCATCACATACGGTTCATCAGTCCAACATAGTATGAGGGAGATATATCGGAAACAAGATCCCGCAATAATAATAATTTTATTATTATTGGGTGTTTCATTGACTTCAGGCATGAGTATGGAAAATGTATCCAACATCATTCTTAAAATGACTGTATGAAATCTAGGATCACCTTGTCCCTGACAGTTCATCAAATGGATGCCTCAGTTAAAAGATATAACCAATATAATATTATATAACCAATATTTCTATCTAATGTCGTATATCTCATATCTTGTATCTTATAACTTATATCCCATATCTCATATCTCATATCTCATATCTTACATCTCATATATCATATCTTTTATCTCATATCTTATATCTTATATCTAATATCTTATATCTCATATCTTATATCAAATATCTTATATCTCATATCTCATATATCATATCTTGTATCTTATATCTTATATATTATATCACATATCTTATATCTTACATCCCATAGCTCATATCTTGTATCTTATATCTTATATCTCATCTCTTGTATCTTATATATTATATCTTATATCTTATATATCATATCTTATATGTCATTAAATTAAAACCAATTAATTTAAAATTATTTTCCTTTATTAAATTGAAACCATATAATTTAATTAACCAAATGTTTTATTCCAAAATTATTATTATTATTATTATTATTATTATTAATTATTAACGCCCATCATGTTAACCACATCCAACCACCCCATCGAAGATCTGAGCCTGACCACCACCACGTTCACATCGAGTAGCCTCATCCATGTGGATATGCACATATCCTCCTCTTGGAATCAATCCCATCACACCAAAATCTTCATAGTTCTATGCTCAGTTCATTGATCTATTCTTCTTTTGTCAATCTGCTGTGAATTTGGGGGTTAGATCAGGCTTGTTACCTCCTGGAAAAGTTGAACCGGGACTATTGGGATATAGATGATGATGAACACAAATAAAAATAAAGAGAAAGGAACAAGAAAAAAGGTTTAAATATTGAGGAAAAGAATTATTGTCCACTCAATCAGGAATGGGGATCTGAGGATAAGAAAAAAATTTACAAAAAAATAATTTATGTACATGGGCACACGAAAATTCTATAAAAGGGAGAAGATCAAAGAATAATGTTCGATTTGATGAAACATTTAATCAAAAGGGCATAAAACAAAAAATTGGCAAGTCCTACCTATATTTTTTATAGAAACACTGTTGAAGAATGAATTCACCAATGATGTAAAAGGATCCGTTGTGTTAATCACATCTTGATCTGATCTGATCTGAGGTTTTTTCGTTGTCTATCGTGATCTGCAACTAGAAAGCAAAGGAGAACTCTCACTGGGGATTGGAGGGTTATGAGACCAACCCTGGACAAAATCCATAATTATATATTTATTGACTTATTTATTGCACTGGAAAATAAAGTAACTAATTGAGTAATTAAATTAATTTATAAATTAAATAAACTGATAATAAGCGAGGGATCAAAACATCTTGTTCCAACTCACTTTAGGTCGTGCCTAGGGTAAACACCAAATTCCGGACTCAACCATGGTTTTATATTTCTAATCTAATCAACCATTCAATATTTATCTCATTTTATTTAATTAACTATGCATGCATAATATAAAATATTTTTAATATTTTTATAAAATTAATTATGGGCACACCAGGCCTCATAATCGCACACTATCTCATTACCTATCTCTAGAAATATATATAAAAATATTTAAAAGTCTTAAAAGGAAAAAACCATGTCTCTAAATTATTTCCCCCTTTAATCTTTTAATCCTTAAAAAGAAAAACTAGGAAAACAACTTTGGATACTAAGACCACACTTATTTATCCCCCTCCCAAGAACTCTCGAGCACATTCCCATGCTACCACAACATGTGAACCAAAGGGATGGTTTTTTCACATAGGGTCTGCTTCTTTCGGTCCTCAATTGTCATTGGGTTCTCTATAAAGGTGGATCCATCTTCGATGTCCATATCTCCCCAGACGATGATGTGCGTAGGTTCATAAATCTATCTCCTCAACTACAACACATGTATGACTTCATGAACTCACTCTAGCTGTGGAGGAAAGGTGAGGTAGTATGAAACCTCAGCAACCCTCTGTATGGTCTTGAAAGGATCAATGAACCTTGGGGATAGCTAGCCTCCCTAGTTGAACCTTAGCATTCCTCATCGTGGGGAGACTCACAAGAATTTTTGGTCTCCCTTATTGAACTCCAAGGTCCTATGATGGTGATCTTTGTAATACTTCTATCTACTATAGGCCTTTCTTATCTGCTCATAGATGGCTCATATGTTTTCTGTTGTCACCTGCACCAACTCTGGGCCCACAAAATATGACTCACCAATCTCTATCTGGTACAAGGGTGACCTAAAGGAGCTCTCATATAGGGACTCAAAAGGTGTCATGATGATGGTATATTGGTATATTTGGTTGTACGTAAACTCTACCAATGGTTGGGGATCCTCCCAAATCTGAAACAAGTCTAACACAAAAGCTTTCAACATATCTTCTAGCACCTAGATTGTATTCCTGATCGGCCCATTGGTCTGGGGGTGAAAGGTTGCACTCATACTCAACTGGGTCATGTATTACTTCTACAGGCCTCCCCACAATCATTACATAAACCACACATCATGATCAGAGAAAATCATCAAGGGAACCTCGTGAAAGTGAATGATCTCCCGTATGTACAATTGCCCTAAAATCTCCACCAAAATCTACTCCCTGATGAAAATAATTCTTCCAACTTTGTGATTTGGTCACCTATAACCTAGATGGTGTCATTTCCCTTCATTGTGCATGGAATCGCTGGGACAAAGTCTATGGATATGTTATCCCACTTTCACTCTAGGGTCTCAAGGGGCTGTAAAAAACTGACCAACACTTGGTTCTCAGCCTTCACCTACTGATAATTGAGGCACCAAGAGATGAAATCATCTACACTTCCTCTCATGTTGGACCACCAAAACTATCACTAAATTTTTATGTGCATCTTCCCCACACTAGGATGTACAGTTAGGGAAGAAGTGGGTAACTCCTACATCACCTCTCCCTGCATCATGACTGGAACCACTCTCTACCCTTGGAACAAGATTTCAGGATTCCCACCTTCATAATATCCATATGGTGATTCACATTTGGATATATTTTCACAAAAAACCTCACAGTCAATATCTCCCAGTTGGGACTCTATCGCATGCTTGAGAAGTGAAGGAGTCAACACCATCGACTGAAGAAAGGTTGTAACCTCCTGCTCCACCAGGGTCAGATTTATGGAATCTAACAACTCTAAAGATTCCTACTCTAATAAATACTAGGAATTTATATTAAGGTAATATTCTACAATGTTTCTTGTCCCTAGATTATAGACTATCTTGAATTCATAGTACTTCAGGAACTCCAACTAATTCCATTGACTCAGGTTCAGGTCTCTTTATGTAAAGACGTACTTTGGACTCTAGTTGTCTAAGTAATCCATAAATCACTCTCCCATAAGATAGTGTCTCCACATCCTCAAGGAAAACATCTCTAGTTATTGAGTCACATAGTTCTACTCATGGGGTCTTAACTACCTTCACCCATATGTGATGATTGTATGTCGTTGCATCAATACACAACTAACCACTTCTCTCAAGGCATCGCAATACACTAAAAACTAAACGCCTTCCTCTGGTATCCTCAACACTAGATCACCCTTCAGCCTCCTACTCAAATCATTAAAGGAACTATAGCACTGCTCAGACTAGTTTAATAGCTTCTCGTTTTGCATCAGGGCGGTCAAAGGGTATGTGATCCTAGAGTAGTCTGCCACAAATCTCTTGTAGTACCCATCCAAGCCAAGAAATCTTTACACCTCTGACACATTCTTGAGGGGCTCATGAGAAATCACTACTTTTTTCTTTTCTAGATCCATGGATAAACCATTCTCAAAAATGAAATTCCACAAAAAGTAAACCTCATGTATTGAGAACTGGAAATTCGAGAGTTTTCCATAAATCTAGTTCTCTAGAATAGAATCAAGAACAATCCTCAAGTGCTTTGCGTACTCCTCCTATGATGAAGAGTAGGCGGGTATATCTTCAATGAAGACAAAAAAAATGGTCCAAGTATGGATGGAAAAGCTAGTTTATCAAAGCCATGAAAACTGTAGGGGCATTCATCACAGTAAAGGGAATCGCTAGAAACACATAGTGTTTGTATCATCATCAAAATGTTCACTTTGGAATATCAGCCTCAAAAACCATAAAATAGTGGTAGTCAGACCTAAGATCGATCTCTAAGATCCATCCTGTGCATCTCAACTGGTCAAAGAGGCCATCAATCCACAGAAATGGGTACTTTTTCTTTATCATTCCCTGATTCAGGTGATGATAATCCATGAAAATCCATAAGATCCCATCTGAATTCTTCATGAACAACACCAGAGCTACCTAGGGGGGACACACTGGGTTTGATGAAACTTTTCTTGTGAGGGTACTCCAACAGAAACCAAAACTCCCAAAGTTCAATAGGCACCATTTGATATTCTGAAAAAAATATCAAAGAGATTTCGGGATGCAAGTCAATGAAAAACTATATATTCAACCTCAGAGATAGTCCTATGATGTCCTTGGGGAAGACGTCCATGTAATCCTCGATGAATAAGGAAAATCATATGTATGAAGATATTGTTGCATCAAGGGATACACTTTCCAACTGATGGGTGATATGATGCAACCACCATCTTTCGGTATTCACTTGTCCTATCAGGAGATCTTTTTCACCAGAAAAGGAGAATCTCCTCCCATTAGCACATAGGCATATGACTTGTCTTTGGTGATAATAAATCTAGGATCATACCATGGAAATAGAATCCACACCCAAGATGACATCATAAGGTTCCATTTTTATGAAAAAAAAGGTACCATGTGAACCTCTCTCCTCCAAGAGATAGACTGCACTACCGGTAGATGAAAGATACATAATAAGTGTTCCTTGTAGGAACCTCAAGCCAAAGCTGTTGTGATAACCCCTCTATTTGAAGCTTTATATCTCACATCAGGAGTATCAAGGTAAAATAATGATTGTAACCCATATCTAATAACACTGAATCAAGAGTAGAAAACACCCATATCATACCTCAAATCATCTCATGCGCTGCGAGATCGTAGACATCTATAGCATATAGTTGTCTGTAGCCCTAGACATTAGATCCCTGAGCCTGATGTGGGTCTCCTGGTGGTAGTGGTGGAAGGATCTCATACTAGCATCCACCACCCATAGCTCCTAATTCTCTGCAAGCACTTCCTCCCTTTGTACCACCCTATCCATACTTGATAGTTCCCAGATCATGACACTATCTCTTCCATGGTGGTCCATCAGCTATCTGTCTAGGCATCTCTGAACATCTGGTCTAGCAGTCCAACACTATGTGACCCCACCCATCACAATCATATCATCATCCCTCCATAGGTTTCCCTAGTACTCTAAATTGTACTTAAACTATACTACCACATGCCTGAGCCTACTCACATAAGGGTTTCCTCTGCCATGATCCTTGAACCCGGTGCCTGCTAGTTGATGCAGACGACTCAGCTCTGTTTCCCCCACTACCAGCTTCAATTATCTGGTGTACCTCTAACATAAATACCTCTATCCCAATTTCCCTCTTGAGCACCTTGGCATATGTGGGGATGTATAAGGGAACAACACTGGATTGAATCTCTCAGTGGAGTCTCTGTTCAAACTTCCATGCTCAAAATTATCCATCGCGGATCATGTTAAGGGAGTAACACGTAATGTCTGTGAACCTCACCATGTACTCGGATACCTTCATCCCTATCTAATGAATCTCTATTAGCGCTTTGATTTGAACTAATCATAAGTAGGAGGGGTATTACTCCTCACGGAACATTCACTAGAAGTCATCTCAAGAGAGTGTCGACTCATCATGCATCTGTGTAACATGGCTCCACCAATGCCAAGATAATTCATGGAAAAGGCTAGCTACCAAAGCCACCACATAATCCATCGGGGTTTGAACAAGCCTAAAAACCTGGGCCACTAACTCTATAAAACCTCTGTGGCCTAAGGATCTGAGTCACCATAGAACCTCAGTAGTATTAGACGCCAGAACTCACAGATTGTGCTAAAACCGAGTATGTCCTAACCGTGCCCTATTGGGATGATCTGCCACTCAACAAGTGGAGGGGCTTATACCTTCTCACCTAGAGGAAATGGATCATGAGATGGACTCTGAACAGAGGCCTCATCATGAATTAGAGCTGGTATCTTGGCTAGCTATTTTCACGGAGGCTTCCTGAAAGTTATCAAGGAGTATCGTGGTCAGATGAGGAAATATATAAATCAAAACAATGTGGAGATAACTCTAGAAGGGCATTAAAAGACTCAATCCTATATGATTTATGTACCATTTAACTCTACAATAGATATTTTAGTATTCTGAGTCAACAAATGGGTACTCAAGGACCTTATGAGTGGATATGTCGGCTTCTCATACCATCATGGGACTCCCTGGCCAGAGAACCACACTCGAGACACTTCAACACTATTTCCCAAAACCCAATCAATACTATTAATGGGATACTTCTTAACAATGTATTAAGGAATGAACTTTATCAGATACCAATATTTTATGACCCATCCCAAGTTGAGGCTCGAGTAGAAACTACACTAAGTCTGCCTCCATAGGCCAAGAGTGGCGACAAGCACTGAAGGCATAACTAACTTGAGGAGGCCTTTTCCAAAGAACCTGTACCCACACACACATACAAATCAAAGAATGAGTGCATAGGGATAAAGTAAAAGATGAAAATATGTTATAAAGTAAACCAAATATGCATGAACCTATAAATGGTAAAAAAGTACAGTAGTGTGAACATTAAAAAAGGGGGTGATACACACCCAGTTAGAAATGTGTCCCAACCAGACAGAAAACTAGAAAAGTAAACAACTGAATGAGATATCGGCTCTTGAATCCCATGCTACAACCATCATACATAGTCCAAGAACCCCATATCCCTATAATACTCTAAATTCATGATCAACCTATTCGTCATCTGTATAATACATGACACATATGGGCAAATCCTGTATAGGGGTGAGTATAAACATACCTAGTTGGATGCCCTAAAAGCTGATAGGGGAGAAGTAAGAGATACAATTGAAGAGGAAGATAGAAAATGAATAAGATAAAATGAAATATTAAATACAACCCTATAAGAGATTGAAAGTAAACTGGTCTAAACACAAGGAACTTGAATATATATATATATATAGGAGACTGGACCCATCCAACCATGATAAGCTAAACATGAAAAGAACATGGCATACCTCGCACGTATTTGCCTCTCCTATAAGAAGAGTATCCAAATCCAAAGGTTGAATTCATAAGAATATATATATATACATATATATGTTCAGTCAAAGAATTCCAAATGAGAGATTAAGGGGATCTCCCTCTCACAACCTAGCCCAAGAAGAAGAGTAGCTAATAGTTCCAAAATCCCATCAACGATGCTCATCATCCCATGTGTTTTCCCCGAACACAAAAGTCTAAGGAACTCAATTACCACGCCTCAATATTATCAACTTTAGGTGGAACTAACTCACCTGTATGGTTTTGGTAGCATCACAAAAATGTGTCTCGATGGGAAAAGTGTTCCTCTTTCTCATGAGTATAAAAGCTACATCAAACCAAATCTCATCACTATTCTACACAACCGATTGGGAAAAAACTCGAATAAGAGAACCCATTCCCTAGTAAGTCAGGGGGGTTCTACTCTAAATTCATTGAGTAACTCCACTAACTAGCCCTGCTAGAGGGTACTACTCGAGAAAGGTCATTTGGGAACTCCACTGCCCATCCGTGATTGAGGGTAACTCGAAAATATTATCAGAGAACTCCACTACTCAACTTTTTTATAGGGTAACACCAATAACATTAAGGAACTAAACTACCCAGCCCTATTGGAGGTTAACTCAAAAAGATCACCATGGAAATCCATTGTCCATCCCTACTGGAGAGTAACACCTGGAAAGGGTCCTTGGGGAACTCCACTACCCAACTCTGTTGGAGGGTAATGCCCAGAAAGCATTGGTTATATTGCACGGTCACTTTCACTATCAGGTGTCACCTCAAGAAGCATTATGATCAGAGCATCTCACATTGTATCTCAAAAGCTACAATAGAGGGCACAATCACGTTCTATGTGGAAAAATTCTTGAGATAAGCTATTAACTTACCTTAAATGGACACTCGGTGAAATGGTATCATTACACTGCATCATGATCAAATAGAATCTTGTGGTTATGATAGGTTTGATATCTATTAGTGTGTGTGACTCGATGTTGGACGTGGCCCGAGGCGGTGTTGCTTTTTCTTGATTTCTAGAAACCAGATTTTGAAATTTGAATTTGATGTTGGATGGTGGAATTAATGGTATTATGTTTTTGTGGGTTCCCACATTTCCAAAAAGTGGTTTTTTAAAATAATAAAAAAATGGATTGTAGTGTGTGATTGGGTTCATTCCCTATTCTAGTAAAAATAGTGGACAAAGTCCCATAATGGATTGGGTTCACTCCCCAGTCGCATAAATATCATCTCATGAGATATAAAACATTAAATAATACATTGGATGGATATAAAAAATTCACTTGTCACATAATGATAAACCATATATATGTGTACTTCATGACCAGGAAAAACATTCATAGTTCCATTATTGCTCAATTAACTCGCAAAAAAGAAACATGTTTCATGAAAAAATTAAGATAACATAATAATAATCCATATTGAGAAATAAGGTGGATGGTATCATTAAATCATATCCCCAGGGGATCATAAGAAAAATTAAAAGGATATATAAATAGATGAAAACCCCTTTTAAAAGATCATTAGAAAATTACTTATAAAAATAATAAG
Source organism: Viscum album (assembly GCA_963277665.1). Lineage (NCBI taxonomy): Eukaryota > Viridiplantae > Streptophyta > Magnoliopsida > Santalales > Viscaceae > Viscum > Viscum album. The sequence goes on along the minus strand of OY728165.1, from coordinate 1,485,671,913 downwards.
AAGTATCCTTTTATTTTAATAACAATTATTTAAAATAAAAAATAAAAAGATGTGAATATATATTACATTGTAAACCCTTTAAAAATTAGAGTGGAATATTCATTATTTAAAATGGTTATAAAATTAGGAAATGGACTTCATATGTAAAGCATTAAAAAGGGAGATTCTTTTCACGCTTTTGTAAAGAGAGAAAAAGATGAAAAAAAAATAGTTGCACTAAAAATATTGATGAAAGATTAATTTTGTATATAAATTAATGTTAATTTAAAAATAAATTAATAAATAACATAATAATATATAATTACATCCATAAAAATATATAATATGGAAATGGATAAAAAAAATATTCCTAATAGAAAAGAAGAGGTAAGGTCAGTTTCTCTTGTAAGAATTACTTTGGGTAAATTATAAAAAATAAAGGGAATTGAAAAAGTAATAGGACATAAAAACACATGAATAACCATAGGATAATAAATTATATGTTTTTATAGAGATCGATCATATAATTTCCCCATATATAAATTTATTCATAATGATCTCAAATTCAAAGTGAGATTAGAAAGAAAAATCTTACCTTTACTCCTGACTTTCACATAAGTATATAAACCTCCTAAATAACAAACATAACCCTATTTATCAGGAATTTTATAACCTTATTCATATTTATTACCTTTCATACTCTTCAATTATAATCAATCATTACACATATATTATTTAGTAAATGTTTATTGTCATCATTGGAAGTTAGTAATATTGAATATTTCATACATGGTTTGTAATGGAAATGTTGTTCTTATTCGTTGATACAAATATCTCCATTCCTAAATTATTCAACATAGTGGAGTCATTTAATTTCAATTTTTTATCTATTACACTATTCATTTGATTTAAATCATGTATATTCTTCATGATAATGGAATCCATGATGAACATTTTTTGGGTAATTTATCGAACACAACATGTTACTTTATAATGACCATTAATTTTTATATCATCTTTCAAAACCATATTAATGACATATATTATATATTAATATCATATATTACTATTATTAATGAATTTATACTTATTAATGGGGTAAATGGTGATGTTTTTATAGCATCGTTCATGTAAGTAGTTGAACCAGCCCAAAAAAGAACATGTTATACTAGTGAGTGGTGAAGAGTTTAGAGATATATAATAGTAGTATAATTTTCTTAGAAGAATAATGATATTAACATAGTGAATAATGATATTTATAAATATTTTATATGATAAGGTAATTGAAAAATATATAGAATAACTTAGATACTTGATGAATTTGCTTCGTCTCAACACAAGGTCCTTTGGAATAAAAAATTTAGGTTTTCTTCTTGAAAAAAGAAGATATAAAATGTTTAATAAGTATTTGTTAAAGGTAAAATTGGAATAAATACAACAAATAATTGAATGGTTTGAGTGATTTAGTATGGGTAAAGGAGGGCTCCATTTATAGGTCGATTTTGAGTGGCATTTTTGTAAATATTCATTCCTTGATGTATAAGGTAGTCATCTTAAAATAAAAGTGGATAAAAAGTATAAGATAATGGATATGGGATAGGGTTTTGTTGATAAATCCATCATCCAAAAATTTAAAGATATGTTTTTATGATATTTCATGTTTTTACCACTTAGTTTTACCCCTTTTTACCTTGTTTTACCTTTACTATGGTAACTCATTTTTTACCCAAGTAACTTATTTTTATGTTTAAAAATGAAATTATCATAATTAAATAATTTTGAAATAATGATGAAAAAAATGTACTTAGTTTAATCTAATTAAAATTATAAATATGTGAATTTAAACTTTTAAATGGAAACATAAAATATATTTAAAAATTGTTTTTATAGAAAATTTATATTCTAAACTTTATGTGCTCTTAGTCCTATTTCATATCAATTGGAAATTAATAAGTATTAATATATTTGTTTATTCACTGAAACATTACAAAATATTCATCATTAAAAAGTGATAAATTTAATTTATTAAGACAAAAATTTACAATACTTAAAAAATAGTTCTTTGAAAAACATCATTTTTTATATTAAATAATTTTAACCAAGTCCTATTAAAATTAATTATTCATCTTTTAACAATTTCATTTTTTCAATAAATTCAAATTAAAATATTTATTTTAATATTATAAATACATAAAATCATTTTTTTAATAGTAATCATAATATATAATTCAGTTGCGTAATTTCTTAAGTGATAAAGTCACCTTGTAATCCAACATCAGACTAGGGTTTGAATCCTACCAGCTCCCAATTAATGTGGATTTTTTGTAGGGTACTGAAGAGGCACTGTAGCGGGTAATGTGGTATTCAATTACTATAATAGGTATTATAGAACTATAAAAACTAGGTACTATAGTAGATACTATAGTATATGGGAACTATAGTAGGAAAGGTACTGTATTAAGAGGTACTATTAACCAATGTGGGCTTTTAGTGTGACTTTAAAGGGACTTCAGGCCACGGAGTCTCCGGACTCATTGTAGATCACGAACATGTAATGTTTGATACATCTATGTATTGAGGTCTTTATGCCTCTAGGGCATCATGAAATTTAATGTTTGGTAATATAGGTTATGTAAGAGTTCCCTCTCAACCTAATTAAAAATAGATTTATTTAATTAATAAAGGGGCTTGACCCCAAACAAAAAAAATATTTTAATTTAAAATTATCTTTTTATTTCAATACAAAAAATATTTTATTTTAAATTACATAACTTACCCATTGGATATACCTAATAATAATTTTCCAATAGCCATATTTTCGAAAACCACATAAATATATATATCAGTCAGAGTTCATTCCAATATTTATCATTACATACATTCTTAGAATCATTCGTCCAATTAATTTTCTTCTCTCTCAATATGTCTATTATATTCATAATTCCCTACCTTATTTCCATAGTTTAAATCAAGGTAATAATCTTCATTGAAGACTATAAGGATAAATTTTTTATGTTTGTGGTATTTTTTTTTAAAATTGTAGTTTTATTCCTTATTTAATTTTCTTAATGATGGTTCTTATTGCATTATCATAATGAATTAATTTTTATCGTTAATTATAATATTTTATCTTAATAAATTGTATCGTGGTTCAATTTTGTTTGGTGTTGTGTGTGAAAAAATCTATTCAATATAGTATTTATTAATGAAAAATAAAAATTAAAATCATAGGGTGTTACGTTCTACGCCTCCTAAAATAATTTTTCCCTCAAAATTTCAATACTCTAATGGAAAAAAAATTAGCATACTATTGCCTAATTATATCTTCAGGTTCCTATATTGATTTCTCAAGCTTATGATTATACTATAACACTTTAACCAGGTGAGTTCTAATGTTTCATAGAACTTTATCTCTATGATTGAAAATTTTTACTAGTTATTCCTCATAAGAGAGTCCATGAGCTAGTTTTACTAAATTTGAGTTTGGTACATGTAAAGGGTTAAGTATTTACTTTATCAAAAACTGATACATGGAATAGATCATGCACTTAGGATAGGTTTTATGGAAGTGGAATATCTGAAGTTATTATTAAGAATTGATCAAGGATTTTTAAGGGGCTAATGTATCTGGGGATTAACTTACCCTTCTTGAAAAATCTCATAACCCTCTTCCATGGTGATATTTGAAGGAATAACTTTCCAATGAAATAAAACTTCAGAAATCCTAAATGAGTGTCATCATAGACCTTCTGATGACTTTGTGCAGTTTAATGTGATATTGAATGGTTTGGATCTTCACTTTCATTTCTTAAGCAAGATCTAGTCTCATCATTTTACACTCTACAACTACATCCTAATATGTTGGATTTATGTACCTATTCCCATGTAGAACCTCATATAGATTAATTTGAATGTCAAAATAGAAATTATTGTTATATGATGACTCTATCAAGGGAATTTATTTATACCAAACACATTTGAAATACATTTAACATGATATTATCATATCATCTACAGTTTGACGTGTCATTTCAGATTAATCATCTATCTGAGGATGATAGGCGGTGGTGAAGCTCAATACTATATAAATGCTTCAATGCATTTTAATAAATTCAATATACTTATATCTAGATTAGATACAATTTATAATGGTATATATGTGTCCTTACCACCTCATTTATGTATAAATTGAAAATTTTATCAAGTGATAAATCCTTATGAATAGAAATGAAATGTGATGACTTCATAAGATGATCAAATACAACCCAAATGGGATTATGGCCTTTAAAATTCATGTAAATTACCTTAATAATATCCATGGTGATGTACTCACATTTTCATATAGGTGTGTATAATGGTTGTATCACCCCTTTATACTTATGTCATTTTTCCCTAACTTGTTATAATATTAAGCATTAAGATACATACTTTGCAATCTCTCTCTTCATATTTTCCCACTAGAAATTATTGTTGAGATTTGTATACATCTGTTTACTTACTGTATGGATAAATAATGATGATCTATATGAATCATCCAATATATATTTCTTTCATTCTGTAATTGGTGGAACACATATTCATTTCTAAAATCTTATAATTCCATCATTGTTAAAGTTTAACTCTGGAATATTCCAACATTCTTCTATAGCTCTATATCTTTATTTTATGACTCATTGATCTTTACATTGATGGATAGTTGAGAATACATTTGGAAAATATGGTATTTATTCTCTTACCTAATTATTTAAAGGTCCATACTTTCAAATCCATGATTATTGGGTACCTTTCAATCCTCATCATGGATAATGTAGCATGATACTTTATGTTGACAACATCATCCACCTTATTTTCCTTCCAAATGTGGTAATGTATTGATAAATCATAGTTCTTTATCAACTCCAACCATATCCTTTAGAACATGTTTAACTCATTCTATGTGAATATTTACTTAATATCTTTTGATTATTATATATTTCACACTTTTAACCATAGAGATAATGCCTCTATATCTTTAATGAAAATATCACTACTACTAGATCCAAATCATGTATAGGGTATTTTTTATAATGAATATTTTATTGATGAGATGCATAATCTATTACCATGTCATTCTACGTGAGAGAATATCTCAATCCCTTATTTGATTCATTAATGTATATTATAAACCCTTCGCCATAGTAGGGTAATTTGAGTACTAATTCAGTGAACAACCTTCTCCTGAGCTCCTTGAAAATTTTTTCACATTCATATATACATAGGAACTTGACTCCCTTCCAATTTAACTTGGTTAGTGGATTTTAAAATCATGATAAATTTATTAGAAATCACTAGTAGTATCAAGATAATCTAAGAAAACTATGGATCAAAGTTACATTGTTTCACTACGGGAAAAATGGGTATTTGCGACGGGGGTACTTACCCGTCGCAAATAAGTAGGCTTTTGCGACGGGATTGCTTTCCCCATCGCAAATAGTTTTCCCGCGATGCGCGCCAAATCGCGGGAAAACTATTTGCGACGGGAAAATTTTCCCGTCGCAAATAACCGGCGGCGGTAAAAGGTATTTGCGACGGGAAAGTATTCTCGTCGCTAATAGTATGTTATTTGCGACGGGATCTGTCGCAAATAACTATTTACTCGTTGACCGTAATTAATGCGGGCTAATGTATTTGCGACGGTACCCGTCGCAAATAATACTATTTGCGACGGGATTCCCGTCGCAACTAATCTAACCTATAAATACCCCCATCCATTTTTTTCAAATCATTCTCATTCTCTACCTTCTCCTGCTCTCAAACTTCTGTTTCTAGAGTTCAGTTTTTTTTCAGTTTAATTTTTTTCTTCGGAGCTGATATTAAAGTTTTGAAGAACGATCAGAGCAGATCAATTTTCAAGGTATTTATGTTCATTTTAATTTAATGTTTATTTTTAATTTTTTATTAGTTTCAATTATTCTTAATTAGTTGTAATTTAATTATGTTTACATTGTTTTCTTACTTAGTAAATATAAATTATTAGTATTGATCATAGTTAATGGTAATTAGGAATAATTAGTAATAATTTTTAATAATTAAGAATAAATATTAATAATTAGTAATAAATACCAATAATTAGGAATAATAACATTATTACATTATTAGTATATTTTATTATTAATATTAAAATAATATAATTTTTTATATATATACAATTCTTTTTTCATCTGTGTGTTTACTGTCTTCACATGTATTATTTGTATGTGGAGATAGAAAACGCACAGATGAAAGGAGAATTGTATATAAATCAGAAAATTATATTATTTTAATATTAATAATAAAATATACTAATAATGTTATTATTTGTAATTATTGGTAATTATTCCTAATTATTGGTAATTATTCATTTAATTACTAATAATTAGGAACAATTATCAATAATTATCAATAATTAAGAATATTTAGTAATAATTAGTAATAATTATCAATAATTAGTAATAATTAGTAATAATTATCAATAATTAGTAATAATTAGTAATAATTAGTAATAATTACCAATAAGTAGTAATAATTATCTATAATTTGGAATAATTAACAATAATTAACAATAATTAGTAATAATTACCAATAATTACCAATAATTAGTAATAATTAGTAATAATTAGTAATAATTACCAATAATTGCCAATAATTGCCAATAATTACAAATAATTAGGAATAATTAGGAATAATTAGAAATAATTAGGAATAATTAGGAATAATAACCAATAATTAGGAATAATTATAAATAATTACCAATAATTAGGAATAATTAGGAATAATTAGGAATAATTAGGAATAATTAGGAATAATTAGGAATAATTAGGAATAATTACCAATAATTACCAATAATTAGGAATAATTAGGAATAATTACCAATAATTACCAATAATTACCAATAATTACCAATAATTACCAATAATTACCAATAATTACCAATAATTACCAATAATTAGCAATAATTACCAATAATTACCAATAATTTGCAATAATTACCAATAATTTGCAATAATTTGCAATAATTAGCAATAATTTGCAATAATTAGTAATAATTAGTAATAAATACCTAAAATTAGGAAAAATTAGGAAAAATTAGGAAAAATTCTCAATAATTAGTAATAATTACCAATAATTAGTATTAATTACCAATAATTAGTAATATTTACCAATAATTAGTATTAATTACCAATAATTAGTAATAATTACCTATAATTAGTATTAATTACCAATAATTAGTATTAATTACCAATAATTAGTATTAATTACCAATAATTAGTATTAATTAGGAATAATTACCAATAATTAGTAATAATTACCAATAATTAACAATAATTAGTAATAATTACCAATAATTACCAATATTTAGTAATAATTAACAATAATTACCAATAATTAACAATAATTGCCAATAATTAACAATAATTGCCAATAATTACCAATAATTGCCAATAATTACTAATAATTAGTAATAATTACCAATAATTAGTAATAATTACGAATAATTAGTAATAATTACGAATAATTACGAATAATTAGTAATAATTACGAATAATTAGTAATAATTACCAATAATTAGTAATAATTAACAATAATTAGTAATAATTACCAATAATTAGTAATAATTACCAATAATTATCAATTATTACTAATAATTATCAATAATTACTAATAATTATCACTAATTACTAATAATTAGTAATAATTAATAATAATTAGCAATAATTAATAATAATTAGCAATAATTAATAATAATTAGCAATAATTCGTAATAATTAGCAATAATTACTAATAATTAGCAATAATTACTAATAATTAGTAATAATTAGGAATAATTAGTAATAATTAGGAATAATTAGTAATAATTAGGAATAATTAGTAATAATTAACAATAATTAGTAATAATTAGTATTAATTAGTAATAATTATGAATAATTAGTAATAATTAGGAATAATTAGTAATAATTAGGAATAATTAGTAATAATTACCAATAATTAGTAATAATTATTATTAATTACCAATAATTAGTATTAATGATGTCACACATGAATTTGAAATGGTAAGAGATGAAGCAACTGCAACTCGAATGGATATCGATGATGTTGAGGAGGAATATGAAGATGACATTGACATATATGAAGATGATGATGAAGATGAACACTTATAGAATTCCATGGTATTTATATACAATCATAATATGTATATATGTATATATAATAGTAATTATCAATTATTTGCTAACATTAACATTTTCTGTTTCAGATGGACGAGGCCACATTTCGTGAGTTGGCGGAGGCTGACCTGCCTTTCGATGCGGATGAGTTGCTGGCAGATGACCCTCAGCCTGCAGGCGCTCCAGGGAGTACGCGGAGGGGGCGCGGTCTTGCACGATTGATGATTCCTGACCCCGTCCCCGAGCGACGTCCACGTCTTGGGTTTGATCCGCGCACCCGGAGGTGTGATAACCTGTGTGATAACCTGTGGATTTGACTAAGATTTCATTAATCTATTCACATAATAAATGTTTATTATTTTTTTCAGTTTTCCGTATATAGCAGTCGGACAGGGCAGCGCTATTTTGCACAACTATTTCTCTCAGCCGTGGACCACATGGGAGCAGATTCCCATTGATGTGCAGCAGGCCATGTTCGGCCATTGGTTGGTACGTACGTAAATAAATAATTTTTATTTTGAAAATTATTTCATTACTAACTTGATATTTTGATTTATTTGTAGGGTTTATGGTATCCGATCGAGGATACCATGCGTGACGCCATCCACGAGGCATGGGAGATGGCCATGCGTGATCGCCTTCGTCAGTTTTTGCACAATTTAAGAAAAGCTGCGATGAAGAAAGCAGGAGTGTCAGATTTTGAGGAGTCATGTAGAGCACACCGACCAGAGTACATTTCATACCATGTATGGGATGGATTATGTGCGCACTGGTTGAGTGGTGTCTTTCAGAGGAGATCATCGGTGGGGAGGCAGAATCGGGGGAGACAGGAGGTGACTCATCGAGCTGGGAGTCGTTCTTTCAGTATTCATAGACAGCATCTGGTACGTACATTTTTTATAAATATTTTATATAACTATAAATATTAACAGTTTATTTTTTATTCTTATAGGCTATCGAGCACCCCGATATTACAGAGTACGACGTATATCGGAGGATGTATAGTGATCCTGCTACTGGGGAGCTCAGAGGTGATCGTCAGCATCACATCGTGGTCAGTATTATTTGTTTTCAAGTTTAAAAATTAACTGCATATAATATATTCACAATTTTAATTTTAAATTGCAACTATAGGAGTCATATGAGGCCGCAGCGTCATAGGCCCGGCCTGAGAGTCAGGCCGAGTCATCAGATCAGACCACTGCTCGTCAGTTTGATGAGGCGGCATGGATGCAGGCGACCCAGTATGCCTTCGAGAAGGGCCGGGTAGTTGGTATCGGCTCTCGACTGACTCCCGGAGATTATTATGGCAGTGCTGCGATGTCAGCGTCCAGCTCGAGAGGAGCTCGTGCATCTTCTTCTACACAGTATGAGGATCAGTTGCGATCTCAGACTGCACAGATAGAGAGTCTCCGACAGGAGCAGGAGCAGATGCGTCAGCAGCATGAGGAGGAGCGTCGACGCCAGCAGCAGCTGTACGAGGAGCAGACGAGTCGGTGGCAGCAACAGCATCAGGAGCAGATGGAGTACATGCGCCGACTCACTCATGCTTTAGGGATGGAGTTTCCTCCACCACCATCTGCAGATCCCCCACCTCCCCCCCTCCTTCAGATTAGAGTTTGTATTTCTGTTATAAAATTTGTGAAATCAAAATATTTTTTTTTCTATTCGTAGTTTCTGTCTCATTATAAAATATTAATAATATTATATTTTTAAAAAATAATATTAATATGAATAATAATATTATTTATATTTTATAATATTAAATTTTATATATATATTAAAATTTTATATATATATTAAAATTTTATATATATATTAAAATTTTATAATATTATAATTTAATTATATTTTTTGTAATACTTGAATTATTTTAATATTTGAATGTAAAATAATTCTATTATTTTTATATTAATTAAAATAACTTATTAATATTTTTTTTATTTATGAATTATAATTGTAATATTATTATATTAATTAAATCATTTATTAATATTTTATTATTTTTTATTTTTGAATTATAATTCTACTATTATTATAGTAATTAAAATAATTTATTATTTTCATTTGTAAATTATAATTCTATTATTATATTAATTAAAATAAATTATTAGTAATTTATTTTTTTTATTTTTTTTATAGTATTTGCGACGGGATACTATACCCGTCGCAAATACTAGTATTATTAATAGTTTTTTTTATTTTTTTTAAAAAATAGTATTTGCGACGGGTCCCGTCGCAAATACTATCAACAGTATTTGCGACGGGATACGATGCCCGTCGCAAATACTAGTATTATTAATAGTTTTTTATTTTTTTTAAAAATCGTTTTTGCGACGGTACCGTCGCAAAAGGTATTTGCGACGGGACCCGTCGCAAAAACTATTTTAAAAGTTTTTTACAAAAATACGGAATACTATTTGCGACGGGAAGAATTCCCGTCGCAAAAAAAGGCTTTAGCGACGGGCCCGTTGCAAATAAGTGTAGTTGCGACGGCGTTTTCAGCAACGGGCTATTTGCGACGGGCCCCCGTCGCAAAAGGCCAGTTGCGACGGGATCCCGTCGCAAATAGCCCGTCGCAAATACCTGTTTTTCTAGTAGTGTTTGGTCAATACCATTCTTCAATCATGTATTTATTTTAAGGGTATATATATATACCCTCTCTTATGATTATATAACCAATGAATAATACATTCTATACCCATAATTTACACATGATAAATTTAGCATACAATTAATCCTTCCTCGATGTCTATAGCACAATATTCAAATGATCTTAATTATTTTCCTTTATCTTGAAATATAATGGAATATCATCTATAAAAACTAACAAAAATTGATCAAGGTAATCTTGAAAGAGTCTTTTCATAAAATACATGATGATAATAGGGGAATTTTTGTGTTCTAATGGCATCAATATGAATTCATAATTCCTATATCTTGTACACAAGGTTATTTTGGGTATGTCCTCTCTTTTCACCATTAATTAGTGATATCTAGATCGAAGGTAAATATTTGAGAAGTATGGATACCCTCTCATCTAATTAAATAAGTCATCAATACAAGGTAAAGGATACTTGCTCTATATCATAATTTTTTTAATATCACAATAATCAATGTAAAGATGCATTGACCCATGATTTTGCTTAACAAAGAGAGTCAGTGCACCCGATGGTGTATGCTTGGGTGAATAAAACCCCAATATAGATTCTATTGAAGTTGATTCTTCAATTACCCTAATTAAATCAGTATTATTTTATATGTAGTCTTTGATATAGGTATAATACTTGGTTTGAGTTATATAGAAAATTAAACCTCGTGATTTGGGGGAAGACCAAGTAGCTCTTCTAGAAATACATCAACATATTCTCATAAAATAGATATATCTTCAATATCATTTTCTCTCCAGCTATTTGAGCTAAATACCCTTCTTGATTGGGTATTAAGACTCATATAATGAAAGAAATTTCTATAGGGAGTTCATGGTCATATTTTCATTGATATATGATCATAAGTTGATTCGAGATATGAAATATAAATTACCTATATGGAATATTGATATGGGGTTTATATAGAGTGATATAATACATTCTAAAAATCACACAAAATTATACTAAAGTGATAATAATAATGTTTTTAGGAAGCATATTACTATAAAATTATACTAAATATGATTTTAAGACTTGGTATTTAATCATCATACCACTCATAGTTTTCACCAATAATTAAATATATAATCATTGGGGTTATGATTTGATACCCTTAGAAAAACTCTTATATACAAAGAAGTGGGTATATCTATAATAAAATAAGATATTTATAGTTCTATAGTGGATGATAAGTGTGATTTATAACACTTCATTTTTATAACCCACTTCAACAATTGTGATTTCATAGGCTTTCCCTTCCTCTTTTGTATTTGGTGGTTGCTGACATAAATTATCATCATTAACCCATGTATTAGATCACACATTGGAGTAATGTCCATAATACTTAGAATTAAATCATAATAATGTGGGTATTGCATTATCCTAAGCTCTCTTTTTATCCAATTAATTGGTTGCCTTTTCATATCTCTTTGGAATTCATTTTCATGATGGTCATCTCCTCCGCACTCAAAATATTTACCTATCCCTTTAATTAAATTCCTTCCATGCTTCTTCACACATTTTTGACTTGTATTAAGATTAATTTTATTTTCTTTAAGTGTTTTATTATTATAATTTCCAAGAAACTACATTTTACTCTTCTTCTCTCCAAAACCAGGAGAATAATGGAAATCACCCATTTCCATTTCCACCTTGAGATCACATCAAACAATCTCTTAGTAGCTACCATAATTCCTTATAGCTAATGATTTTAAGAGAATTGGTTTAAATCCACTAAATAAATGATCAATTTTGATTCCAAGAGTCAATGATAAAACCAAAATTTTATCTTGTAAATATTATGATGTTTTATTCATAGGTACTAATGGATTAATCATCTTTTTGTTTCAACTATAGGAATTACCTCTTTATTTTAGTATGACTAGTTCAATGAAATTATTTATTAAAGAATACATTCTTAAACTCGTCTCATTCTATGGATTCTATTTCTTACTCTTATCTTGTATTATTAATGAGAGTATTCCATTGATCATCCTCACATTTCAAATGATAAATCTAAATCATAATTTTTATGCTCCAAACACTAGATAAAGAAGAATTTTATTTTCTATTGTGCTGATTCATTTCTTAGTAATAAGTGAGTTAGAAGACTAAATAAATGAGGTTTTTAATTATTTCATTATGGACTCAATACAATGTTATTCCTTCCAGGGTGAATTAAGGAGTCTGGCATGATTTGTGTTATTATCCATAACTTAAAAGAGTTGGGTGTGCATGGACATGATATTTTTCACTCCATATCCAATCCTGTTTGGTTTTTCATTGGTATAATAATTGAATTTTTCATCATATTAATTGTTAACTCAATTCATTCTAGTTTCATCCATTGACTAAAAACTAAAAGGTTTGTGTAAGTAATAAGAAAAAATAATTAAAGTAATCAATCTAATGATAAAGAAATGAAATTATAAGATTTATTAAATTATTAAACCTTCATTTTAACCTGAGATATTTTAGGCTCATGTTGCATAATTTTTGGTTCATCATAGGTCATTGGATTTTCTATCCTCTTATTCTTTATAACCCAATCCAAAAAAATAATTAAACCCACTTAGATACCAACTAATGTGGCCTGAGTACAACATATATACAAATTATATCATTTGATAAGAATATTCATTACATCTAACAATAAATCACACCCCATAATCGAAAGATTTAGTGTCTATAAATTATATCCTCTAAACTATCTTCTCACATGATAAGATTTAGAAATATCACATATAATATTCTTCTTTATAATCTATAGAATGGAAACATAATAAAGGGTGATCTCAGATTCTCAGTAAGGGTAAACATAAGAGATATCAATCTAAGATCATAAGTGAGAATAAAATAATCAGGTGGGTATGAAAACAAAGTAAAGATATATAATTATAACATAATATAATCATACCCAATAAAAAATATATCATAAAACATGGTTCATAGAATAAGGCATTAATCATAACATAAGACATGAGTCGCAGGAGAGTAGAAACATGATTTAATAATCATGATCCATAAGGACATAACAAAGGTATATTTTATGACATAAGAATTTGGCACAAAAATAAGCATAGAAAATCATTCTATAAGCCAAGTCCCATTAACATCACTAACCAAATACAGTGTAAAAAAGTCCCATAATGTATTGGGTTAACTCCCTATTCCCATGAACACACTGGAAAAAGTCTCGTAGTGGATTGGGTTCACTCCCCTATCCCATACATATCATATCATGACATATTAAACAATACCTAATGCATTGGAGTGATATTACGAACCTTCCCATCATATTATTATAAGCTATACATATGTGTTCCACATGACCATGAAAAACATTCAAAATTTCATCATAACTTAATTAACCTATGAAAAAAAAACAGGTGTCATAAAAACAATAACATAACTTAATCCTAATGCATCCAGAGAAATAATTTGGATCATATCATTAGATAATAACCCTAGTGAAGTATAAGAAACATTAAAGGATGTCTATGTATATTAAAAACAATTTTATAAGAGCATTGGATAATTTATTTGAAAAATAAAAAAGAAATATTTTTTTATTTGAATAAATTATATTTAAAATGAAACATTTAAAAACTATGGTAATAAATATTTCATTATAAAACCCTGAAAAAATTCAGAGTAAGATTCATCATGAAAAATATTTATAAAATAAGGATAATTAATTCATGCAAGAAGCGCTAAAAAGGAAGATTATTTTCACACTTTTGTAAAGAGAGTCAAAGTTGGCGTAAAATGACCACACCAAAAACGTTAAAGGATTATTCTTTTTTTAATGAAATTAAATTTTATTAAAAATATAATAAAAAATCGTATAATTATAGAAAATGAAATTCATAAAAAAAATTAAAGAATATAGACATGAAATAAAAAATATTTCCATCTAAATATAAGTGGTAAGATTGGTTTCTCTTATAAGAATTGCTTCATGTAAATTATGAAAAAAAGGGGAATTGAAATGGTAAAAAGATATTAAAAACTCATGAAAACCAAGGTATAAAAAACATATTTGGATTTAGATATAATGATCAAACAATTTCCTTATAAGTAAATTTAATTATAATAATATTGAATTTAAAGTGAGAATAAGAAGAAAGATCATACCATTACTCCTAACTTCCACTGAAGAGTTTTAATATCATATATAATAAAAATAACCTTATTAATAACATATTTTATAACTTTATTAAAATCTATTACATTTCATGCTCTTCAATTATACCCATTCATTAAACATATATTAGTTATTTATTATTTATTTTCATCATCAGATGTTAGTAATATAGATTATTTTGTACATGTTTCATAATGGTGATGTTAGTCCCCATTATTTGATACCAAGTTCATCATTCCTAAATTATTAAAGTTATTTGAATAAAAAAAATTAATAATTTATGTATTACCCTATTCATTTGATTTAAATTATGGGCATGGTTCCTGAGAATGGAATCCATGACAAACATTTTTTGAGTAGTTTACCGATCACAACATGTTACTTTATAATGACCATCAATTTTTATTTCATCTTTAAAAATAAAATTCATGACATATGTTACTTTTTAATATCATATATTACCAGTATTGATGTATTTATACTTATTCATGGTAAAAAATGTAGATGTTGGTATAACATCATTCATGTAAGGGTTTAAACCAACCCAAACATGAACATATTATACTAGTGAATGAGTAAGAGTTTAGAGATATGTAATAGTAGTGTAATTTTATAAGAAAAATAATTATGTTAATATAACATAATTATAGTGTATAATAATATTTAAAATTAGTTTAATTTAAGTTAATTGAAAAAAGTTATAGAATAACATAAATACTTGATGAATTTTCTCCTTCTCGGCATAGGTTCCTTTGGAATGAAGGATTTGGGAATCATTCTCAAAACCAAAATCTATAAACTTTATAATAAGGATTTTGTAGAGGTGAAATGTTTAATTTTTCAAGGAAAAGCATAATGGTTTGAGACTTTTGGTATGGGTCCTTTTATATGTGAGTTTGGAGTGGCATTTTCGCAAATATTCATTCCTTAATGTATAAGGTAGTCATTTTAAAAGGAAAGTGGATTCAAAGCATATAATAAAGTATAATAGTTAATTTTTAGTCAATAAATACTTATTAAACACATTTATTGATAGATTTTATGAGATTTTATATTTTTATCACTTATTTTTACCCCTTTTACCTTGTTTTACCTTTACCGTGCTAACTCATTTTTTTATCTCAGTAACTTTGTTTTATGATTAAAATTGAAATTGAATAACTTACTAAATTTAGAAGTGATGATTACAAATTTTAACTCCATTTAATGTAATTCAATTTCTAAATATGGAAATTTTAATTTCTAAATGAAAACACAAAATATATAAAAAACTATTATAGAAAAATAATTTTTTAGAAATTATGTGTTCTTACTACTATTTCAAATAAATTACAAATTAAATGAGTGTTAATATATTTTTGTATAAATTTAAACATTTAATAATATCTATAATTAAAAGGTGTCCAATTTAATTTATAAATATAAAAAACACAATACTTAAAAATTTATTCTTTGAAAAATATAATTTTTTTAGAATTAAATAATTTTTACCAAATCCTATTAAATTTAATTATTCTTCTTTTAGAAATTAAATTTTATCAATCCATTAGTATAAAAATATTTAATTTAATATTATAAATACATCAAATCATTTTTTTAAATAATAATAATATCTAATGCATAAAAATTGTATTTTTATAATAAAATGTTTTAATGAAATATTATCTTTTTATTTCATTCCAAAATTATATTATCTTAAATTAAAAAACTTTCCCATTTGATATACTCAATGACCATATATACAAGGATAATATTTCAATGGTCATATATCCAACATCTATATTTATAATGATCGTGTAAATATAACAGTCAAATTTCATTCTTATATAAATTCTTACATATATTCTAAGAATCATTCGTCATATTAATTTAATTATCTAACAAGTCTATTATATTACTAATTCTATTCTTATTTCCATAGTTTTATTTGTGATGAAGATATTCATAGAAAACTATGAGGAAAAACATTTTAAGTTCGTGGTATTTTTATTTACTTGGGGTTTTATTTATCATGTAATTTTCTTAATGATAATTCATAATGAATTCTCATAATATAATAATTTTTATCCTGTATTGTCATATTTTATCTTAATAAAATGTATCAAGGATTGTTTTAGTTCATTTTTGTGTGTGAATAAAGATATTTAACATTGTATTTATTAAAGTAAAAAATACATAGTTAAATCTTGGGGTGTTACATGGTCCCTATAATGGTGGTGGCATGGATGTGTGTCATCCTCTGATTAAGCGGTATTTTCCATGTTGGGATGATGTTCTTCCATCCTCAGGCTTTGGGGGGTTTTGTGCACTGGACTTTTAGTTCTCTTTTTCTAGTGAATACTCATTGGACTATCTCAATCCACCTCCCAATTTCCATGGCTTGGATTTCCTGTAATAGATTCTAGGGTTATTATTGGATTTTTGTTAGTAGTGTTTTCTCAATTCGAGGTAGTGTGGTTTTTAGGGTAATGTTGTAGAGACATGTATCTTGACATACATTGACATTACATTACATTTGCGGAATACATAGTACATAACAAAAACACACACACAAGGATCGTAATAGTTTAGTGTCTTTGGAAACTCGGAATATAATCTTCTAATCCTGGTGAAATATCTTCAACATCTCCCATAAAGATCTTCCTTTTTTTATACCTAAAACCTTTCTTTATATCCTGGGGAAATTAAAACATAAAAGGGTGAGCTCAAATGCTCAGTAAGGGTAAACAAAAGAAATATCAATCACATCATATACATAAGAACATAACTTTTGGAAATCTTAACCTGTAAAAGAGATCATAATTTCATAACCTGGGATAACTCATGGCAGTGAAATGTAATCACAATAATCATAATTTAAAACATTAAACTTTGTGGCAAACACACATAATCATAGATAATCATTTCTTGTTAGTCAAGACTCGTTGCCAAGACTATCTTAGTGGACAAAGTCCCTTTCTAAACAGAGTCACCCTCGTTTCAGTCCTGTTTCACTGAACCGGTATAACCTACCATTCCAGCCATGTCTATCTCATGAGATATAAAATCTTTACCCAATGCATTGGAGGGAGATATATGTCCCACCCATCTCATAATTATACCATTATTATGTGTGCCACAAAATCATAAATCATACATCATTTCATAACCCATGTAATACAAATGGGAATCTTAAACATCATGACATCATAAAACAATTCATAAAGGAATTCATAAAAATAATTCCATCACAACCTAATCAAATCAATGTAATAATAGGGATAAAACAGAACCCTTTATTATCTTAGATGGAAAATAATTTTGATAAAACACTTGAACTCCATTCTTGAGGAAAATATCTTTTCTTTTTAAAAAAAACATTTTTCCTTTCTTAACATGTCATACACCTTTAAACTAAAAGAAGTTGATCAAAAATAAACTTGAAAACTTGTAAAGGATGCTTCTTGGAAATAATGTTTTAAAAATCCATTCAGGTCGTATAAGTTAAAAAAACATCCTTCTCGTACTTTTGCCGGAAAAGTCAAAAAGTACCTCGTACGAAAAACAACAAAAGATTCCTTTCATATCTTTTACTAAAAATCACCGAATGGTAAAATAGGATTTAAAAAAATTGTAGGTGAATGGAAATAATATTACATATTGAGGAAACATGGATGTGGATGATAAAATACACCCCAGTAAATACTAAAGTATAAACAATCTCGGATAAAAATGAGATTGTGATATTTCCCTTACTTTAGGTCCGATTTGCTTCGTAAGTGTCCGAACCTCTTGTATAATGATTTAAATAATGTCATTGACTTATTACAGAATCATATTCATTGTTATTATATCATATATGGTTCACTTATGACTTTATATTACCCGTTCTTTTGTAAATTCATGTTAAAGTAGCATTTTGGGTAAAATCGTCTCATTTGTCATTCGTGTTTTAACTTGTAATTATTCATATGATTACTTAATAATTATTACTTAATTATAGAATATAAAACATGATTTATATATAATATATATTCAGAATATACATATATATAATGGATCGATAAATGGAAATAAATAGACCGTTCATGGAGACGGTAGGTCGTACGTACACATGAACACTGTTTTATTTTTGTTATTGAATTGAGTGGAATTAAGTAGATGACATACATATATATACACATAAATCCAGTAGATTTATAATTTCATATATTTCATTATTATTTCTTATATATACTTTATAATCATTCTTAAATGGTTAACATGGAGAATGAATCTCATCGCGTCGTGGAGACGGTAGTCCGTACGTACGCACCAGCGATGATATCATTTCCATAATTATTGAATTGAATTGGAGTGGATGATACAATATATCAGAATCAATATTATGTTCTAATAACTATGTATAGTTATTCTTTACACCATTATACCCATCCATGTAAGGTGGTGGTGGAAAATAGATTACACCACGGCGTGGAGAGGGTATTCCGTACGTACGCACGCGCAGTGATTTCTTTTTCCGTAGGATGGATAGATGGTGAAATAGGGTTGTTTCATACTTATAATAACATATCAGTATATTAGTTATACTTATGTTATTACTTCATAATGAAACAACCTAAGAAGAAGAAGTGGAAGAAGAAATAAAGATGAAAGAATCAGTAACGGACATTACCTCTTCTTTGAAGTGCTTCTTTGAGACCTCCTTTTAGGGCACTAAAATGGGTCTTTGAGGAAGACCAGAACCTATAGGATGTTTCTAGGGAAGTGTATAGGAGAATTTGTCAGGGGTTGGCCGAGCTTGAAGGCTCAAAGTTGTGTGAGGAAGAGAGGGAGGAGGTTCCCTTTTATAAGGGAGGAGAGGGGCACCTTTGGAATAACTAAAAATATTATTTTATTATAAAGTCAAGTTCGGTTTTAAATAGCTCCAAATTGATTTATTCAGAGGCTAAGGTGGGTATGGGTCTAAATCCTCTCATCCAATAGAATTTAGACAAGTTTAGGTTCCTATTTTAACCTTATCATTTAGATTTAACATTAAGTTAAATAATTTTACTTTTACCATGTCTTCTTGTGTTCTTATACTATAAGGTTAATAAACATACTATAAGCAGCAAAAATAACCCCAAGTTGTTTATTATTAATATATATAACCTTATCTAAGTCATTTGGCCGAACCTTATATTTTTAAGAATAAAATAACAATTAATAATATAATATTTATTTTAAAAACTATTTTATGTCAATTTTGACACTATTTAGTAATTGATTTTTGTGAAACTCATAACAGAATGATAAGTTCAGAAAAAGTTAATTAAATAAATACTAACATGTCATATTAACCTATAAAATTCGTGTAATTCATAAAAAGTCTCAAATTATATTTATTTGGGTATTTATAACATCAATTATGTCAATATTTCATTAATAAGATAATTACTGCATCATCGTTGTGTCATAAATAAATTAACTCATTTAATGTCTAAAAATTACAAATAAAATACAATTATGTATGAAATCTTTTTATCTTTCTAATGAATTATTATAGTCGAATTTATCTTATGTATAACCCCATATTTAAAATGTTTTAGTAAATAAACATTGATTTTAACTCTTTTAACCATTCTTTAAATAAATTAATAATAAATGTCCTAATCTAATCCAAGTGGTCCTAAATGGTCATATTTTATTTATAAGTTTGTTTTTTGTCGAATTACACTTGTCCAATAGAATTAGGACATGTGTTAGGGTAATAATAATATCATTTCCACCCATAATTACCCTATTTACTTTTAACCGTGGTAAAAAAAAGTAAAAAGTTACTATTCACCAAAAAATTATTTTCATCTCATTGAACCACATTTTACTTACTAACATCAACTGTGTCTCTTGTATTTTTTGAAATTCCACTCACAGAAGCGGTAAAATTAAGTTTTATGAACAATTCAGTTTTTTTTTAACTACCACTTAGCGGTTTCACTATTCATCAAAAATTGAAAGTTTTCAGAAAAATACCAAAAATTAGGCCTAAGCTATATTTGATATTATGAACTCAAAAATGATTTCTATTTTACCAAATTAAAAACATATCAGTTTAATTAATTAATTTAAAAATTAATTCTGGTTGTCAAAACAAATAGCGTGTTCTTAAGAGATAATAATTATCAAAAGATTGACACTTGTTTATGTCTGGTTTAAATGTGAAATTACATCCAATGACCACCATTGTATTAAATTGTAAAAATATATTCTAAATATACTTTAAAACCACTCAAATTAATAATTTATCACTATTAATTATTTCGACTGAAAAAGTTGTTTTTAATTAAAATTTAGTAATTTTCACTATTCATCAAAATATGAAAGTTATCCGAAAATCACCAAAATTTCACCCTAAGATAATTTCTATGTTACGAATCCAAAAATGAATTCCATTTTGAAAAATAAAAGTAAAAAATTTCAAAAAGTGGTTATTACTATTCATAACGGCTAGTTTTAATAATATTTTAATAGCATATTGTTGTTTAGTGAAACTCGTTATTACGTACTACACACGCTATAGAGGAAGGTCGTGATTGCGTGTAATGCAAGGAAAATCAAGGATGCGTGTTGTGCAAGCTCCTTTTGGTGTAGCGTACAACACAAGGCATTAGTGAAATTAAAAAGAATATTTTTCCTAAAATCTCGGGGTGTTACATTCTACCCCCCTTAAAATGAATTTCGTCCTCGAAATTCGTCAGGGTTATAAATGGTTTACTATTAGAAAGTTTCTTTAATAGAAACCCACATCATAAAAAGGAATACCAAAACCAATCTTTAAAAACAAAAGTATGAAATGTAACGGTTACCCAAATAAACTAATCACTGGGTTTCTATATAGGTGAAAATATGGATATGGAAGAAAAATCTAACCATCATGTTCTGATGGAGAGTGGTAGAGAACATGACTATGGAAAACCCAACAATCACAAATCCATAAATTTGTGACGATCTAAGGTACCATCCGATTAATCAGATATAAGAGCACTAGGACAACATTTTTGGTTTTCAAGATCGTTTCCCTAAAGTTGAAGAATTTGAATTAGAATAAATACTTACTTTATTTTGGTACAATCTCACTGTTGTTCATGCCTTGAACAATTTCCACTTCATCTCTTAAATAAATGAAGTTGAATTTGTTATTCGTGAAGTGTTAGCAGATCATGTGATAGAATGACGGGTCATTCCATCTATCTCAAACAAAAGGTTAGAAAAAGTTATTAAATATACATAAGTCATTCTATAGTGAGATTAATCATATATGGTTCCTAAAATGGACTTATACTTCATATATCATACTGCTTAATATAATAAAACTAGTTTCTACTAAACAGGTACTTCCTGTAGGTCAGTGGTAGGCGATAAAGGCCAGTCACACTTCGGTTGTGGGTTCGATTCCCACAGCCTTGTCCGACGCGATGGGTTGTCGCCCATCCTGCAGGTTGTCCTTTTTCTAAAACTATAACATCCCATCAATAATATCGAAAAAAAACTTTTATCCTTAAATAATAATAACTTATGTCTAACATAATCCATTACAATCTTTAGGCTTATCCATAATACTTCAATCCACTCTCATAATATAGTGAAAATGATTACCAGAGATTTAATACCATCGTTGATCCCCATATATCATAAGATATGTTTTGTTGGTCACATTCCAAACATTCAAAGTCCTTAATCATGTATTCTCTTGAATACCCATTGAACCTTAGTCAAAACATCAATGCAGTTAAAAGTTAACACCTTCCACATACCAAAATCCTCAAAATTATATATACTCAAACCATGATATCACTTAGTCCTTATATCAATCATGAGCTCATGAATACTGTCAAATATTTAATTTTCTCCTTATCCCTTCATTATGCGCATATCATCTACATTCCAAAAATATCTGAATAACCTTTCATGGATACTGGTAACATTAATCATACACTTTTAAAACTCAAGGAAAGGCAACGATGTAACAATCCTTAGATGTCTCTTTATTCCATAGTACCATGAGATTACTTATACAACATTACACATGATAAACTTGTAATCATTCCACTATATTCTTAAACCATTGACCGATCTTCAACAGTTCTTTCATCTCAAATATAATTTGTAGTCTCTTCATCATCATCAACATAAATACTACCCATATGACCATACTGATTCTCTTCATGAGACTTTACCTTAGGGCATTGGTTTGCATAATGCCCGTACATTCCACATTTAAAACATTTAACCATTGTTGATGTCGTAGCAATACCATTATCCTCAGCCCTGGTGTTAACTGAACCTTTTCCTTTGCACTTACTGGCTTTGTGTCCTTCTTTTCCACACCCAAAGCATCTTCCAGTTCCTTTCAAACATTCTCCTTGATGCCTCTTCCCACATGATTTACATAGGGGAAATTGAACTTTCTTTCCTCTATGATCATCATGAAACTCCATCTTTCTCTTATTAGCCGAGTCAGGAAACTTACCAAATTTTACTTTATTGATCATATTATGAGATTGCTGATTCGGCATAATAATTATGTTTGGACTTCCAAATCCCATTTCATTTGATTTCTCATGAAGAATATCATTCCATTGTCCATCATATCCTCCATTATCATGAATCATCTTGTTTCCAGCCATTTTCTAAAACCCAAAAAGAATAGTGTGAGATGCAAAAAATCAGGCTAGGGAAAACAACATAATAAAATAGGGAGTAGCCTTAATATATAACATCTTAGGTTAAATTCTAATATCTTTAGCGCAATTCTAGGACTATAACCTATACGTATACTTAACCTTAGAGACATCCCTAGACATACCTTAGAAATATCTCTAGGGATCTCACTAACGTTTTCGCATCCTAGTTTCCAAAGGTTGACTAAACCTTTCCTTTGATACCAATTGTAGAGACCCGTATCTTGACGTACATTGACATTACATTACATTTGCGGAATACTTAGTACATAACAAAAACACACACACAAGGATCGTAATAGTTTAGTGTCTTTGGAAACTCGGAATATAATCTTCTAATCCTGGTGAAAGATCTTCAACATCTCCCATAAAGATCTTCCTTTTTTTATACCTAAAACCTTTCTTTATATCCTGGGGAAAAGAAAACATAAAAGGGTGAGATCAAATGCTCAGTAAGGGTAAACAAAAGAAATATCAATCACATCATATACATAAGCACATAACTTTTGGAAATATTAACCTGTAAAAGAGATCATAATTTCATAACCTAGGATAACTCATGGCAGTGAAATGTAATCACAATAATCATAACTTAAAACATTAAACTTTGTGTCATACACACATAATCATAGAGAATCATTTCTTGTTAGTCAAGACTCATTGCCAAGACTATCTTAGTGGACAAAGTCCCTTTCTGAACCGAGTCACCCTCGTTTCAGTCCTGTTTCACTGAACCGGTATAACCTACCATTCCAGCCATGCCTATCTCATGAGATATAAAATCTTTACCCAATTCATTGGAGGTAGATATAGGTCCCACCCATCTCATAATTATACCATTCTTATGTGTGCCACAAAATCATAAATCATACATCATTGCATAACCCATGTAATACAAATGGGAATCTTAAACATCATGACATCATAAAACAATTCATAAAGGAATTAATAAAAATAATTCCATCACAACATAATCAAATCAATGTAATAATAGGGATAAAACAGAACCATTTATTATCTTAGATGGAAAATAATTTTGATAAAACACTTAAACTCCATTCTTGAGGAAAATATCCTTTCTTTTTAAAAAAAACATTTTTCCTTTCTTAACATGTCATACAAATTTAAACTAAAATAAGTTGATTAAAAATAAACTTGAAAACTTGTAAAAGATGATTCTTGGAAATAATGTTTCAAAAATCCATTCATGCCGTATAAGTTAAAAAAACATCCTTCTCGTACTTTTGCCGGAAAAGTCAAAAAGTACCTCGTACGAAAAACGACAAAAGATTCCTTTCATATCTTTTACTAAAAATCACCGAAGGGTAAAATAGGATTTAAAAAAATTGTAGGTGAATTGAAATAATATTACATATTGAGGAAACATGGATGTGGACGATAAAATACACCCCAGTAAATACTAAAGTATAAACAATCTCGGATAAAAATGAGATTGTGATATTTCCCTTACCTTAGGTCCGATTTTCTTCGTAAGTGTCCGAACCTCCTGTATAATGATTTAAATAATGTCATTGACTTATTAAAGAATCATATTCATTGTAATTATATCATATATGGTTTATTTATGACTTTATATTACCCGTTCTTTTGTAAATTCATGATAAAGTAGCGTTTTGGGTAAAATCGTCTCATTTGTCGTTCGTGTTTTAACTTGTAATTATTCATATGATTACTTAGATCATTATTACTTAATTATAGAATATAAAACATGATTTATGTATAATATATATTCAGAATATACATATATATAATGGATCGATAAATGGAAAGAAATACACCGTTCATGGAGACGGTAGACCGTACGTACGCATGAACGCTGTTTTATTTTCGTTATTGAATTGAGTGGAATTAAGTAGATGACACACATATATATACACATAAATACAGTAGCTTTATAATGTCATATATTTCATTATTATTGCTTATATATACTTTATAATCATTCTTAAATGGTTAACATGGAGAATGAATCTCATCGCGTCGTGGAGACAGTAGTCCGTACGTACGCACGAGCGATGATATCATTTCCATAATTATTGAATTGAATTGGAGTGGATGATACAATATATCAGAATCAATATGATGTTCTAATAACTATGTATAGTTATTCTTTACACCATTATACCCATCCATGTAAGTTGGTGGTGGAAAATAGATTACACCACGGCGTGGAGATGGTATTCCGTACGTACGCACGTGCAGTGATTTCTTTTTCCGTAGGATGGATAGATGGTGAAATAGGGTTGTTTCATAATTATAATAACATATCAGTATATGAGTGAAACTGATGTTATTACTTCATAATTAAACAACCTAATAAGAAGAAGTGGAAGAAGAAATAAAGATGAATGAATCAGTAACGGACATTACCTCTTCTTTGAAGTGCTTCTTTGAGACCTCCTTTTAGGGCACTAAAATGGGTCTTTTAGGAAGACCAGAACCTCTAGGATGTTGCTAGGGAAGTGGAGAGGAGAATTTGGCAGGGTTTGGCCGAGCTTTAAGGCTCAAAGTTGTGTGAGGAAGAGAGGGAGGAGGTGCCTTTTTATAAGGGAGGAGAGGGGCACCTTTGGAATAACTAAAAATATTATTTTATTATAAAGTCAAGTTTGGTTTTAAATAGCTCCAAATTGATTTATTTTGAGGCTAATGTGGGGATGGGTCGCAATCCTCTCATCCAATATAATTTAGACAAGTTTAGGTTCCTATTTTAACCTTATCATTTAGATTTAACATTAAGTTAAATAATTTTACTTTTACCATGTCTTCTTGTGTTCTTATACTATAAGGTTAATAAACTTACTATAAGTAGCCAAAAAAACCCCAAGTTGTTTATTATTAATATATATAACCTTATCTAAGTCATTTGGCCGAACCTTAGATTTTTAGTAATAAAATAACAATTAATAATATAATATTTATTTTAAAAACTATTTTATGTCAATTTTGACACTATTTGGTAATTGATTTTTTTAAAAATCATAACAGAAATATTAGTTCTAAAAAAGTTAATTAAATCAATATTAACATGTCATATTAACATATAAAATTATTATAATTCATAAAAAGTCTCAAATTACATTTATTTGGGTATTTATAACATCAATTATGTCAATATTTCATTAATAAGATAATTACTCCATCATCATTGTGTCATAAATAAATTAAATTATTTATTGTCTAAAAATTACAAATAAAATTCCAATATGTAGGAAATATTTTTAAATTTCTAATGAATATTTATAGTCGAATTTATCTTATGTATAACCCCATATTAAAAATGTTTTGGTAAATAAACTTTGATTTTAACTCTTTTAACCATTCTTTAAATAAATTAATAATAAATGTCCTAATCTAATCCAAGTGGGCCTAAATGGTCATATTTTATTCCTAAGTTTGTTTTTGGTCGAATTACACTTGTCCAATAGAATTAGGACATGTGTTAGGGTAATAATAATATCATTTCTACCCATAATTACCCTATTTACTTTTAACCGTGGTAAAAAAAAGTAAAAAGTTATTATTCACCAAAAAATTATTTTCATCTCATTGAACCACATTTTACTTACTGACATCAACCGTGTCTCTTGTATTTTTGAAATTCCACTCACAGAAGCGGTAAAATTAAGTTTTATGAACAATTCAGTTTTTTTTAACTACCACTTAGCAGTTTCACTATTCATCAAAAATTGAAAGTTTTCAGAAAAATACCAAAAATTAGGCCTAAGATATATTTGATATTATGAACTAAAAAATTATTTCTATTTTACCAAATTAAAAACATATCAGTGGCATTAATTAATTTAAAAATTAATTCCCGTCGTCAAAACAAATAGCGTGTTCTTAAGAGATAATAACTTTCAAAAGATTGACACTTGTTTATGTCTGGTTTAAATGTGAAATTACATCCAATGACCACCATTGTATTAAATTGTAAAAATATATTCTAAATATACTTTAAAACCACTCAAATTAATAATTTATCACTATTAATTATTTTGATTGAAAAAGTTTTTTTTAATTAAAATTTAGTAATTTTCACTATTCATCAAAATATGAAAGTTATCCGAAAATCACCAAAATTTCACCCTAAGCTAATTTCGATATTACGAATCCAAAAATGAATTCCATTTTGAAAAATAAAATTACAAATTTTCAAAAAGTGGTTATTACTATTCATAACGGCTAGTTTTAATAATATTTTAATAGCATATTGTTGTTTAGTGAAACTCGTTATTGCGTACTACAAACACTATCGAGGAAGGTCGCGATTGCGTGTAATGCAAGGAAAATCAAGGATGCGTGTTGTGAAATCTCCTTTTGGTGTATCATACAACACAAGACATTAGTGAAATTAAAAAGAATATTTTTCATAAAATCTCGGGGTGTTACAAATGGCCTCTGGTGGGGTTGACAATGTTCCTTGGAAACTATGGGTTATATGGTTTGGTCTGTCTAGTTTTCCATGGGTGTTTCTAATGAGGTTTACCTTATGAGGGTATATAATTCCTTTGATACTTTTCTAGATATCTTTTCAGGTTCAATCTCTATGTTGTCACAGTGATGAATTTTTTATGGTGTCTATCGATGGCGGTTCCTCCAGCTACGGTTTCTCTGTGGTGGTTGGCTTCTCTACTTCATCATTCCTTCCTCATGAATGTAATTTTATGTCTATTTTGTAACTGGTGTCCAATTGGTATTTTTTATACCTCCTTTTTTAACATTTAAAAACCTAAAATCAATAAAACCATTATAAATCATCTTTTTTCTATTGATGTTTTTATACCTCCAGCTAGGGTTTCTAGATATCTTTTTGGGTAATTAATTCATTTTATTATTCTAATTAATTAAAATCCCAATTATATAATTCTCATTACCCTTGTAATTTTTTTTGGTTGTGCACAATGGATCTAAAAATCTATCAAGCCAAGAGATAATAATTTTTCAACCAAGAACACTCTCATGTTACGGGAGAGGTCCTCCTCCACCAGATCAAGGAGAGAGCTTTGGAAGTGGCTCTTAGGGTGATCAAAGGTGGACATCGCAAGAGACTACTCTTCCATGCTATCACCCAAAGATACCTTTGGCGATGTCTAGAGATATGTGTTGCACTTGTGGATCACCACTAGAAGAATCCTACACATGGCTTCTACGGCGCAACGAAAGATCACATTGGATCATGACTGGAAACATCAACAGATTGAGAATTCCATCAAGGTAATTCTCATATTTTAATTAAATTAATTATAACCAACATATGATGATCATCTCTATGGTTTCAAGACTCCCTTCCTTTATTTAATTCTTCATTCTATTCCGAATATCCGGTATTTTATTATCGTGACAGATCTCAGATTGATCGTTGTTAATAGAAAAATTAAATTTGGGTACACCCACCAACACACTTCTGCTGTGCCCAGAGCCTACAAAAAAGAATTTAACTGAGATACTTAGAAACACATAGTGTGTGACCCTCTAGGGCTCTTTCTTAGTGGAATTAGATGGATTCTACTTAAATTCCAAGGTTAGAATCTAGCAACACACCAAGGCACCCATAGATAAAGAATTTAATGTTGTAATGATGTGTCGCCTCCTATGAATGATTACTGTGTAATGTAATCCCTTTGCCTAAATATCTCGAATCAAGCAGGTTTCATGCTAGTGCCTTCAACCCATGTGATCTATTATTATTTCTTTTAATTTCTGAAATTAAACTCTCTCATTCTTTACCATGGCCATTGTCACGAACTGAATCTAGTTACCACCAAAATCGGCACCGAACCTAGCCTGTGACATGACCCAAAGGGAGTTCCCTATCCCAACGGGCTGGCACAAGTGCTCGGGTATCATTTATTTTTGTTTGGGAACGATTTACCCGAATATGAATGCATAAAACATTAAAAACAATCAATAAACTGAATCTGAAAAATGTAAACCAAACTATGTTTAAACAAAAACCAGAACTGAATACATATTTTTAAAGACACTACAAGTGGTCTAAAAACAAATAATGACAACATAAAGACATCCCCATGGACTCCACATGACAAGGGGGTCATCACCCGTAAGCATTCTCCGCAACTCCACCCCAACGATGGGGACTAACACCCTGAACCGCCATCACCCTTAGCCTTCTATTTACCTGAGTCAAGCATAAGAAGGTCTACTTACACCCAAGGGGTGTAAGTAGGGTGTGAGACTAAGCCCAATAGGATACCACCAGATGATTCCAAAGAGCATGCAATACAATGTGAACAAACAAGCAATTTTAATACACAAGGTGAAACAATGTTAAAATTCAAAGAAATGCAACATTCAAATGAAAACAGTTTTCAATCCAAGAATTACAGTATGTTAACACATTAAATAGACATGTGATATACTGTAAAGTATTGCCAAAACACCCCAAAACAAGGGTAAATACCACAAATCCAATGAGCATCAAAATCGGGAACACCCCTAAGCACTAGGTTGTCTCGGGCCATATGTACCTCGTACCTCAGTGTAGAGTAACCATAGAAAAATCTGTTCTCATGCACGAGCCACTAGTAGGGAACATACCCATAACATAGTGGTCCCCAATCATCATCAACATAGTTTAGTTAGAGTTGTCGTTATCCAAATGCTAAGTGGAACAGGGACAAAACTCATCTGATCCACTAGCCGTACTAGTACAAATCCACCCCACCAAGGTACCCGGGATTCCCCTTTTGTGCTCAAACAATTTCAGCAAACAACACAAATCCTTTTGCATATAAAATTTCACTACTGGTCACAAACAAATAGTACAATAGCTACACACATTTTATACCATTTAAAACACACAATAAAATAATTTTATTTTTAATAAAACAACCTATCAAAACATCACATTGTTTTGCACCCAAAGCTCTTTAAGATATCCACTTTTCACACTATGTGAACACTTTTAAGTCATTAAAAAAAATTCAGTTCAATCCCCTTTAATGAAACCAACAATTCAGTTATGGGGAAGCCCAATGTGAACCAAGAAGTTATATCTTTTAAAAACCACCATTTTCACACAAACATGGCATTTAAAGCCCATTTGCTTCCCAAATACCATTTAAGCAAACTTTCACAGCAACAACAAAAAATAATAAACAATAAAAACATTATTTTAAGTCATAATACACTTCAATAAAATAAACTAAGTAATTATAGGTCATCCCAAAATGAACCAATGAAAGATTTGAATGAAAAAACCCCAATTTTACCAAAAATTGGAACTTAAAATTCATTTTCATTATAAATGCAACTAAAACCAATTTTTACAGAAACATTCAAGGGAAATAAACATTAAGGTACCATGAACACAGCAAGCTAATTCACAAAAATTGCACTCAAAATGGAATCACCTACCAAAACCAAGGAAACCCTTGAAACCTTTGTGTGAAAACCCAAATGCACCACCGCCGCACCTCAAGGAAGGTAAACTAGACCTAAAACCAGAATTTCAGACCATGAAACACAAGATAAAACCCTAATTTTTAAACCCTAATCCTTAATCATTAGTAAACTCAATGATAAGGGAATAAACCCTAAGTAAATTGGATGTAACCCTAAACAAATTGAAAGAAGAAAGAAGGAGAACAACTTACTTAAAATATCTTGTAGAAATCACCCCCAAAAATACCAGTATCTTATTTTAAAAATACTCAAACCTTTAA
The DNA here is from genome assembly GCA_963277665.1 of Viscum album. Classification (NCBI taxonomy): domain Eukaryota; kingdom Viridiplantae; phylum Streptophyta; class Magnoliopsida; order Santalales; family Viscaceae; genus Viscum; species Viscum album. The sequence goes on along the minus strand of OY728165.1, from coordinate 1,485,640,548 downwards.
TGGAGGTTCGAACAAGGATATGGAGATCATTTAGGAATTTGAATGGGGGGAAAAGATTAAAAATTGAGAGATGTATGAAATAATGAACTTACCTTTCATATCTGGACGATTTGAGGAAGCCTATGAAGTTAGGCACCAGATCTCAATTAACCAGATCTCCAAAGAGAGGGGACAGAGAAGGGTCGCGCGGCTGGGTTCGGTGGGATTGGGCTCCACTTGGAATCACCGGCAAATCCCAAAAAATTAATAAGATATAACATAATCAAACTTTATTTTTAAAATAGGAATTGGGCTTTCGGGCAGGCCCAACCCCTTAGATAAAAACCCAAATAAACCCTGATTATGGATTTCTAAAAGCTCCAAATTACCTTGTTGGTGTTAAAAGGTTAGGGGAGGTAAAGTAGGAATTTGAATGGATAAAAAATGTTGAAAAATGAAAAAGTTATAGAAGATACAAAATTTATTATTTAATCTGAAATTGGGCTCGCGGTTTGGCCCAATTCATGAATACTCATCTATTCCTCCCTAAAACCTAGGTAAACCCCCAAAACAAAGCAAGGATGTAAATTAAATGAAAAAAATAACATTAAAATATGTCTTGTATGTGACAATTCTCCCCACCATAAAGAATTCCTCCCTCATAATGCCACAACAAGACCAGATGCAAAAGCAAAGCCCAAACGATAGACCAAGACAGACTTCCTTGCCACGTTTTCACCCGCTTCAAAAAGGACGAACATCTCCAGTTGATCAGACAAAGGAAGATAATACTCTCATAAACCGAAAATAACCCCACTTACTTAAAATTATGATACACATTCAAAACACATCCCAAAAAAACACTTCAAACACTACAAGACGACACTCAAGCAATCCACTTGAAATGAACAACGAACTCGAATAACGCTACCACAACATTACGTAAACAAAACTATTGGGTGTTCTCCAACCCCAAATTTACCCAAGTAACAAATTTGTGGATATATAGACTTTAATGATACTACCTTCTACCTAGAATCCACCAAGGAGAAAACTTAGTCACTAGTACGGGGTGACCCAATCTGGACATCCCACCACTAGGGACAACTCAATTTCTAAGACAGAATAAGGATAAAAATTGGGTAAGGAACAAATGGTATCCCCATCATAAGGGGTAAACTAACATTATTACTTTTCCAAGAGATCACACATGATACCCATGACGGGTCTCCCCACCATAATAACAAACACGACTTTCCTTAAGACAAAATCAAGACACTAACAGGGGGCCTCGAATAGACTTCCCAGCATTAGGGGTAGATTAATATCAGAATTCTTCCAATGAAACTTACATGAGTCCCATTGTGGGTATACCCCAAACAAAACCCAACCATCTTAACTAAATATTATGGGATAACAACAAATAAAACAACAGAATTTTAAAGAGCTGGCATGGCCGCACGGTTGGTTCACACGGTTTGGGAAACCGTGAGTTAACTGTGCGGATCATTCTGTCCAAAGAGGAAACTTCACACAGTTTCCTTGGCCAAGAATCATGGAAGTGCGGAGACCATGAGGTAGCTACTGTATCTTATCACACAGTCCCCTGGGTTGTCACATGGTTACTGCTAACCACGCACAAACTATGCACTTCAACCTGCCTAACCCAAATTTTAAACTTTTATACAAAAACACAAGGGACCCCAAAGGGGAAAAAATCAACTCAGGGTATGACATGGGAACAAGGTACTCACACCACTTTCCACAAAATGTGAGAAATTGGAACAAGAAGCGACACCAAAGGTTTAAACTATTCCTATCTTTCATATTGAGGATATGACCTTGACCAAAAGTTTGAATGACTCTAGGATTTCCCCTAACTACACGCCAGCTTCTCTCCGGGGCCTTTGGCTGGAGCTCAATGGATTGAAGCATCTTCGGCCTCGCAGTTAGGATTTGGAAACCCCTAAACTGAACATCTTCTTCCAGTTCCAAAAAAAATATACTGTAATCTCAGATGGTCTCATTGAGACATGACACACATCAAACCTGCTTTTCCCCAACCCATCATTTTACCAAAACAAGAACTTAGAGGATGCAAACACATCACCCCTTTTTTTCTTCGAATGCTAAATAGCGGAATCAAAAGACATATATAAACACATTCCTCTAGAACATAGGATTTAGAATTTCCTATAGGGAGACACACATCCAAAAAAAATAGTGACTCTCATAAGATTTCACAATCTTCACCCTTATAGTCAAATGTACACATGACATAGAATGGCGTCACCGAACATGACCATTGTGGATAAAAGAAAACACAAGGAGATGGACCTTGTACTGAGACCCAAATAGCACATGATTCCAGCAAGTGTCCATAATATCCACTCTTGGCTAGATCTTTCACACTGGTGGCCTAACATGAACTCTTGCTTCAATGAGACCGACGAAAGGCCTAGAGGCCCTTTAAGACATCATTCTACATTGAAAAACCTGAACTTCATTGACCTTCGACAACTTAGGAAACATAAGAAACTAAGGTCTATTTAAACCTCCCACAAACACTCTCCCACTATAGGGGAATCCACATAATTGAAAAAGAAGAGGGGTAAACACAATATCCAAACCTCAAGAATAAAGTCCTTATGTTGATCAACTGGAGGATCATCCAACGGTGAATCACCATAGGCCAAAAATTAATAATACATTAACACTTTATGGGTCCGTACCCTAGCCTACCAGAAAACCCAAGGACCCAACCGATCTGGTCATTTGGTCACAATAGACCAAAAACCTAAACTGAACACATGAGTGAAGCCACCACATTTTCCTCCCAAACTTTTCCTCAAGAGAGACCAATGAACAACACTTCATTCCAACTTATCAATGAAACACCAAACCAAAACATCGTTCAAACATGAGGGGTTATTGAAATCGGAACATCCCTCAATAATAATCCCAAAAACACATAATCCATACCTCCTAACTGTACATTATCAAAACACAACACTTTCCTTCAAAAATGTTATTTAAAAAAAACAGTGTTGGTCGGTTGCACATTTACCAATGGTATCTCATGAGCCTCACACATGAATGTTTACATGCCACACTGGGAACCCACCTCATATCCATCCATATTCCCAAATAAACCTATGCATGTGGTCATCCTTGAGAATACCAAATACCAAAAATCAAACCTTTCCACTTTTTAAAATCAAACTTTTAACCACAATTTTCCTTTCTCAAAAACACTAACCATAATATCAAAACCCAATTTTTCATCTCACAAACCAATTTAGAAAGGAATGCATAATTCAATAAAAGCACATATTCATGCCTTTCACAATTGTTTCAAAACATTTCAACCCATTTCAAAACAAATCTACTTTCATGAAAAACACCATTTCATAAATCTCCATTTAATTAAGAACTCAACTCTTCTCATTTCAAGAAAAGGTTCTAAACGTTCATAATTTTTTTTATTCAGTAGTCACCAAACCCAAAATCCATCTTCAACCCCCACACAAAAATTCTAGAAAACTTAATTCAATCCAAAACACTTTTCCACAGTTAAAAAAATTCCACTAGAAACATATTTTCAAAACCCCAATTAACATAGTTCATACTTTCAAAAGAGGTGTAAACACATAATTTAACCTTTTGAAATAATTCTAAAATTTCATTTATAGACTTTAAAAAAATCACTTTACTAGAAAATAACATCACAAAAATTCACACTCCTTAAAGTGAAGTCATTTTTTTGCTTAAAAAAACCAAGTTTCCAAGATTTCAAAACAAAGAGACACAAGACAATGTGAGAGGAAACTAGTTTCAGTGGGTGACTTGGACATATGGTTGGCAGCCATATTCCAATCACTTCTCTGCCACAAATAGTATTCTAGGGAAATATCCATGGCTCCACATGGCTTTCCAGGCCCTGAGAGCTCACTGAGATTATTCTCCCAACTCTTTTTTTATTTTCCATAGTTATCATTAAACCAAGAAAACCAAAGGACTCAGATAAATCCATACTTCCCATGGTGACTTGAATCCAGTCATAAAGTGTTCTAGACAGGCACACTACCCATGACTAAAATTTCAAGTCCCAAAAATCCTAGCTCAAGAATATGCTGAATCTTCCCCAAATAACATGACCCAAGGAGCGAACCTCCTTTGATACCATTTTGTCACGAACCGAATCTGGTCGCTGCCCAAACCGGCACCAAACCTAGCCCGTGAAATGACCCGAAGGGTGTTCCCTATCCCCACGGGCTGGAACAAGTGCCCGGGTATCATTTATTTTTGTTTGGGAATGATTTACCCAAATATTAAGGCATAAAACATTAAAAACAATCAATAAACTGAATCTGAAAAATGTAAACCAAACTATGTTCAAACAAAAACCAGAACTGAATAAATATTTTTAAAGACACTACAAGTGGTCTAAAAACAAATAATGACAACATAAAGACATCCCCATGGACTCCACACGACAAGGGGGTCATCACCCGCAAGCCTTCTCCGCAACTCCGCCCCAACGATGGGGACTAACACCCTGAACCGCCATCACCCTTATCCTCCCCTTTACCTGAGTCAAGAATAAGCAGGTCTACTTACACCCAAGGGGTGTAAGTTGGGTGTGAGCCTAAGATCAATAAGATACCACCAGATTATTCCAAAGAGCATGCAATATAATATGAACAAACAAGCAATTTTAATACACAAGGTGAAACAATGTTAAAATTCAAAGAAATACAACATTCAAATGAAAACAGTTTTCAATCCAAGAATTCCAGTATGTTAAAACATTAAATAGACATGTGAGCTACTATAAAGTACTGCCAAAACACCCCACAATAAGGGTAAATACAAAAAATCCAATGAGCATCAAAATCGGGAACACCCCTAAGCACTAGGTTGTCTCGGGCCATATGTACCTCGTACCTCAGTGTAGAGTAACCATAGAAAAATCTGTTCTCGTGCACGATCCACTAGTAGGGAACATACCCATAACCTAGTGGTCCCCAATCATCATCAACATAGTTTATTTAGAGTTATCGTTATCTAAATTCTAAGTGGAACAGGGACAAAACCCATCCGATCCACTAGCCGTACTAGTACAAATCCACCCCACCTAGGTACCCGGGATTCCCCTTTTGTGCTCAAAAAATTTCAGCAAACAACACACATCATTTTTCATATAATATTTAACTACTGGTCACAAACAAATAGTACAGTATCTACACACATTTTATCCCATTTAAAACACACAATAAAATAATTTTATTTTCAATAAAACAACCTCTCAAAACATCACATTCTTTTGCACCCAAAGCTCTTTAAGATATCCACTTTGCACACTATGTGAACACTTGTAAGTCATTAAAAAAAATTTCAGTTCAATTACATTTAATGAAACCAACAATTCAGTTATGGGGCAGCCCAATGTGAACCAAGAAGTTATATCTTTTAAAAACCACCATTTTCATACAAACATGGCACTTAAAGCCCATTTTCTTCCCAAACACCATTTAAGAAAACTTTCACAGCAACAACAAAAAATAATAAACATTAAAACATGATTTTCAGGCATAATACAGTTCAATAAAATCTACTAAGTAATTATAGGTCATCCCAAAATGAACCAATGAAATATTTGAATGAAAACCCCCTAATTTCACCAAAAATTGGAACTTAAAATTCATTTTCATTATAAATGCAACTAAAACCAATTTTTACAGAAACACTAAAGGGAAATAAACATTAAGGTACCATTAACACAGCAAGCTAATTCACAAAAATTGCACACAAAATGGAATCACCTACCAAAACCAAGGAAACCCTTGAAAACTTTGTGCGAAAACTCAAACGCACCACCGCCGCACCTCAAGGAAGGTAAACCAGACCTAAAACCAGAATTTCAGACCATTAAACACAGGATAAAACCCTAATTTTTAAACCCTAATCCGTTTTCATTAGGAACCTCAATGATAAGGGAATAAACCCTAAGTAAATTGGATGTAACCCTAAACAAATTGAAAGAAAAAAGAAGGAGAACAACTTACTTAAAATATCTTGTAGAAATCACCCCCAAAAATACCAGTATCTGATTTTAAAAATACTCAAACCTTTAAGGGAGGTTAGAACAAGGATATGGAGATCATTTAGGAATTTTAATGGGGGAAAAGAGTAAAAATTGAGAGTGATATGAAGGAATGAACTTACCTCTTCAAATCTGGACGATTTGAGGAAGCCTATAATGTTCGGCACCAAATCACGATTAACCAAAGCTCCAAAGAGAGGGGAGAGAGAAGCGTCACTTGGCTGGGTTCAGTGGTCTTGGGATCCACTTGGAATCACCGAAAAAGTACAAAAATTGAATAAGATATAACATAATAAAACTTTATTTTTAAAATAGAAATTAGGCTTTCGGGCAGGCCCAACCCCTTAGATAAAAACCCAAATAAACCCTGGTTATGGATTTCTAAAATCTCCAAATTACCTTGGTGGTGTTAATAGTTTAGGGGAGGTCAAGTAGGAATTTTAATGGATGAAAAATGTTGAAAAATGAAAAAGTTATAGAAGATACAAAATTTATTTTTTAATCTGAAATTGGGCTCACGGTTTGCCCCAATTCATGAATACTCATTTATTCCTCCCTAAAACCTAGGTAAACCCCCAAAACAAAGAAAGGATGTAAATTAAATGAAAAAAAAATAACTTTAAAATATGTCTTGTAACGCCCTGACCCCAGCTACCCAGAGTCGGTGCATTACTTCGTAACGTTGGCATGATCACAAAAGATCAAGTCTCGAGAGACCGATTAGTTTAGTAGCCTTGGAAACACTAGATGCATTCATAAGTCTTACATTACATCAAAAAGTAAAAAAACTACAATAACATGGTCTTCATAGTCCACACTCATATCCCTTCCTGACTACCCCTGCAGGTCATTCATAAAATACTTCTTCACATCCTTGAAAAATATTAAAACATTGAAAGGGGTGAGCTCAGATGCTCAGTAAGGTTAACAATATATCAGAAGCTTTCATAAATAAACATTAACATTTAAGGCAATGTATAACTAAAACAAAAGCCTTTTAAACTTGAACTTCAACATAATATGGCAAAAGTAAAATGAGATAATTCCATTCACTTCTTCACATGGATATTCTACTGGTCGAATAATCACATGCAATATCAATAACCACTTTCATAATGAGGGAATGTATAATGCCAGACATTCTGAAACATTTTGTCAAGGCCTCGGCCAAGACGTCTAAAATGATTAAGGCCTCGGCCAAAACCATAAATCAAATTGGGAAAGGGCCTCGGCCAATTCCACGTCTAGTTGTCTCATGAGACCTACCGATGCATCGAGGAGCTATAGCAGGCTCCACCCGTCACTTATTAAGTCCAATACATTCCTCATATGAATAGGTTTAAACATAACATAAATATTCGTATTAAAACTAGCATACAAAATGTCAAAAATTTCTCCATAAACTATGGATGGTATAAAAATAACACATCCACAGTCAAATATTACACAAAATGTTCAATGGGAGTTTTGTATCATAAATCAATTTCAATTAAACTTAAAACCCATCAAAGGATGTTGACATGGATGAAATCAAAGCTATTTGAGAGAAATATCTCTCTCTCTCTCTTTTTGAAATCATTTAAAAGTCCCATAATTATAAAATAATACATTTACCTTGAAAATATTCTTATAAGCTTGTAAGGGAAGCTTAGACGAAGTTATAATGGCGGAAAATAGCCGCACCCTCCGTATAAGTTAAAAAAACATTCTTACCTTAAATTTGTCAAAAAGGTCAAAAAGTACATTGTTTGGAAAACGAAGGTGAGATTCATTTCAAAAACTTATAAGGGTATAAATGACTTTAACCAATTTTCCATTTAATAGTAAAAATGTTTTTAAAGACATTTTTAAGAAACATGGATGTGGATGATAACGAGGTCCCAGTAGATAATTATGTATAAACAACCTTGGATAATGAAGAGGTTGTGAAGTAAACCCTTACCTTGTACTTTTCCTTGGTTGGGGTAGGTTAAACTCCTGTATAATGGTGAAATAATTGTTATTAAATTATACAAGAATCATATACATTCATATGATATCATATATGATCTTTTAACATTGCTTTGTTAACAATATCTTAGATTTATCGTTGTTTCGGGTGTTAACTTACTCGTTTTCTTTTATATGTTTTGTTACGTAAGTCGTGTTTTTCATGGATAGGTTGTATCTTATTCATATCAAGAATGATATCATGTCCTTAAACATTATTTTTAAATCATAAAATGATAATTATACTTGAATGGATACGACAGAGAATGAATCTCATCGCGTTCGTGGAGACGGTAGTCCGTACGTACGCACGAGCGACAATATCATTATTTTGATATTAAAATAATATATAATTGGATAGTATATCATATATACAGAATCATTATCATTTTATATTTATTATTTACATGAATTACATATCATTATTATACCCATCTAAATAATAATATATTGAATAACAATTACACCACGACGTGGAGACGGTAAGCCGTACGTACGCACGTATGGTGACATGTCATTCAAATGATGGGTAGAATAATGAATATGGTTGTTCCATATTTATAATAACATCACAGTATATAGAAGATACTGGAGTTATAATTTTAGAATTGAAATAATAAACAAAGAGGGATTGGAAGAAGAAAGAAACTTGAAAGAGGGTGATGAAAACGTTACCTCTTCTTCGGGTTCTTCCTTTTGATTTGATCAAAAGGACTCCTTAGGATGGCTTTCTGACTAAAGTAAAGCTTCTAGGATGAAGGGAGAGAAGTTGGGAGAGTATTTGGGCAGAGTTTGGCCGAACCAAAAGGCTTGAAAGTGTGAATAAGGTGGTAGAGTTGGGGGCCTTTTATAAGAGGAGAGGAGGGGCTCTTTTGGAAAGATTGAAATGTTACATTATTATACAATGATTTTCGGATTCTAAAGGTCCCACACTTATATAATTAGTGGATAAGGTGATAAGGGTTCGAAATATCCTCATCCAATAGGCTTTGGAGAAGTGTAAGCCTTGGATTTTGCATTATCTTCTCATTTTATTTAAATCGTTAAATAATGAGGTCATCGCTGCATCATCATGATGTCATAAATAATTTAATTTATTTAATGTATAAAAATTATAAAAACAAATACTATGATGTAGGAAATCTTTTAAGCTTTCCAATGACTATTTATAGTCAAAAATATGACTTGTATAACCCCATGTAAAAATTGTTTTAGTAAAACATTTCATGTTTGTGTCATTTTTTACTTTAACATTAAATAAAAGGTATTTATGTCATTTTCCAACTAAAGTGGCTCCATGGGGTCCCCAAGTTGACCCATGGATTTTCTGGGTCGTCCATGACACATCCAATGAGGGTAGGACATGTGTCAAGCTCATCTCTTATTATTAAAACATTATTTTTACCTTAAACTACACTAATTACCTCTAATCGCGATTAAGAACTTAAAAGTTACTATTCACCAAAAATTATTTTAATCTCATTGAACCACATTTTACTTCTTAATGACAACCATGTATATCGGATTTTTGAAAATCAAATTACAGAAGTGGTAATATTTAATTTAAACGAAAAATCAGTTATTTAACTACGACTTAGTGGTTTCACTATTCATCAAAAATTGAAGTTTTTCAGAACAATGCCAAAATTTCACCCTAAGCTATAATTGATATTCCGATTTCAAAAATGATGTCTATTTTAAAAAATTCCAAAAATATAAGTTGCATTAATTTATTTTATAATTAATTCCCGCTGTCACAACAAATAGAGTGTTTTTAAGAAACAATTTATATCAAAAGATTGGCAATTGTTTATGTCCAATTTCAATGTTAAATTAATTCTAATGAACACCATTGGATAAAATGGTAAAAATATATTCTAATTATACTTTAAAACCACTAAATAGTATAATTTATCACTATAAATTATTTTGATTAAAAAAGTTGTTTTTAAGTATTTTTCACTATTCATAAAAAATTAGAAGTTCTTAGAAAATACCAAAAATTCAACATAGGCTAATTTAGATATTCCGAATCCAAAAATGAAGTCCATTTTGATAAATAAAATTTATCAAATTTCAAAAAGTAGGTATTACTATTCAAAATGGCTAGTTTAATTAGTTGTGGTGTGTGTTAGAGCTCGAGGTTGCGTACAACACACGCTATTGCATTATTCGAAGGGAAACGTACCGTGGAAGCTTGGGGTGTTACATTCTCCCCTCCTTCAAATAATTGCGTCCTCGCAATTTCTAGGGTATTATTGCATAAAAAGACTTGGTTGGTTCTTCATCATAAGTTCCTCAGGTTCCCACGTTGCCTCTTCCATTTTTTGATTTCTCAACAAAACCTTTAACAGACGAGTCGTCCGGTTTCTCAGCACCTGCTCCCTCACATCAAGAATTCTGATGGGCTCTTCGCAATAAGATAGATCGGGTTCCAGTTCTAATTCCTCATAAGTAAGTACATGTGTTGGGTCAGGCATTTATTTTCTCAATAGCGATATGTGGAAAACATCGTGAACTTTGGAGAGATTTGGCGGCATCGCCAAACGATAAGCTACAGCCCCAATACGATCTAGAATTTCGAAAGGTCCGATGTACCTGGGACTCAACTTACCCTTCTTACCAAAACGTATAATTCCCTTCCATGGAGATACCTTTAGGAAAACATGATCTCCCACCTGAAATTCCAAAACCTTTCTTCTGTTATCGGCATAGCTCTTCTGCCTACTTTGAGCTGCTTTGATGTGGTTTTGGATTACCTTCACCTTTTCCATTGTTTCTTCCACCAGTTCTGGTCTCACAAGATTTCTTTCACCAACGTCATCCCAACAGGTTGGTGTACGACATCTCTTTCCGTATAACACTTCATAAGGTGCCATCTGAATGCTTGAATGGAAGCTATTGTTATAGGAGAATTCTACCAGTGGTAAATATTGATCCCACATACCCTGAAAGTCAAGAGAGCATTATATCAACATGTCTTCTAAGTTTTGAATATTCCATTCTGATTGTTCATCTGTTTGAGGTTGATAGGCAGTGCTCAAATGAAGTTCTGTATCCAAGGCCTTTTGAAGACTTTTCCAGAATCTTGATGTAAAACGAGGATCATGATCAGAAACAATCGATAGGGGTACTCCATGAAGTCTTACAACTTCATTAATATATAGTCTTGCTAGACGTTCATGTGGTAGATCCTCCCGTATAGCCAGAAAATGTGCTGACTTAGTAAGACGATCAACAATGACCCATATTTCATCATTCCTTCTAGGAGTCTTTGGTAGTCCCATGACAAAGCCCATCGTAATATTATCCCATTTCCACTCAGGTATGGGAAGAGGTTGCAATACTCCACCAGGATGTTGCCTTCTAGCTTTCACTTGTTGACAAACCATACACCTCGACACAAATCAGCAATCTCCCTCTTCATATTGTCCCACCAAAAATGTTCCTTCAAATCTCTATACATTTTGGTGCTCCCATGGTGTATAGAGAAATTGGAACTATGAGCATCATCCAACAATTCCCTTTTTAGATCAGGTATATCGGGAACACAAAGTCTCTTCCTGAATTTCAAAATTCCATCCTTATACACAAAGTCCCTCAATATTCCATCATTCGCATCTTTAATCTTCTTCTGAAATTCTTCATCATCAGTCTGAGAACTCTTAATCCTTTCTAGTAATGATGGTTTGGCAACCATTTGAAAAAGCATTGATGTTTCACCTTCCCTAGTTATTCCCATGTCCATCTTCACTAGATCTATGAAAATTGGATCCCTTTCAATTCTCATTACATTCAAAACTCCATGGTCTTTTCTGCTCAAAGCATTTGCCACCTTGTTTGCCTTCCTCGGGTGGTAATGTATCGTGCAATCATAATCCTTGAGTAGTTCAAGCCATCGCCTTTGCCTCATGTTGAGTTCTTTTTGTGAGAAAATATACTTCAAACTCTTGTGATCAGTATAAATATCACATTTTTCACCATAGAGGTAATGTCTCCATATCTTTAAAGCAAAGATCACAGCTTCTAACTCAATATCATGAGTAGGATAGTTTTGCTCATGAATTTTTAGCTGTCGTGATGCATAGGCAATAACCTTATCATTCTGCATAAGGACACAACCAAGTCCTTTCTTCGATACATCACTATAAATAACAAACCCATCATTCCCCGATGGTAGAGTCAATACAGGGGCTTTGACTAATATTCTCTTCAGTTCTTCAAAACATTCTTCACACTCTTTTGTCCAGACAAATTTAATCCCTTTACGTGTGAGCTTTGTCAATGGGTTAGCCAATCTGGCAAAATTCTGGACAAAACGTCGATAATAACCTGCTAAACCAATAAAACTGCGTACCTCAGTTATACTTGTCGGTGCTGGCCATTCTTGGATTGCCTTGGTTTTAGAAGGATCAACAAAAATTCCATCCTTAGAGACAATATGGCGAAGAAAAGAAATATCTTGAAGCCAGAATTCACACTTGCTAAATTTCCCATATAATTCATGTCTTCTAAGAGTCTTCAGGATAATGCGTAAGTGATTTTCATGATCTTCGTGGCTTTTGGAGTATACCAAGATATCATCAATAAATACCACTACAAAGTCATCAAGATATTCCTTGAAAACTCTATTCATTAGATCCATGAAAATAGAGGGTGCATTAGTCAATCAAAAAGGCATTACTGTAAACTCGTAATGCCCATACCTTGTTCGAAATGCTGTCTTTGGAACGTCTTCCTTCTTCACACACAACTGATGGTATCCAGACCGAAGGTCAATCTTTGAAAATTATTGAGCTCCATGCAGTTGGTCAAACAAATCATCAATGCGAGGTAGGGGATACTTTTTCTTTATTGTTATAGCATTGATCTCCCTATAGTCGATGCACAACCTCATAGATCCATCTTTCTTCTTAACAAAAAGAACAGGGGCTCCCCAAGGAGAAACACTAGGGCGAATAATTCCTTTATTACTCAATTCCTCTAGTTGTTTCTTTAGTTCAACTAATTCCACAGTGGCCATTCTATAAGGGGTCTTCGATATGGGTCTTGATCCAGGAATTAAATCAATGGAAAACTCAACTTCTCGTTCTGGAGGATGTCCAGGTAAATCTTCCGGAAACACATCAACATATTCTCTCACAATAGGTACATCCTCTATTTGAATATTCCTTTCCTCACCCTCAGTAATTTCCTTCTCTTCCTCCCCAATAATTGAATTTAGTTGAGCTACTGGGGGTGGATCTAGATAAGAATTATGTGGTGACGATTCTGCTCTAAAGATAAGGTGTTCCTTATCATCATCATCAAGAATCGTAACCTCTTTCCTCTTACAATAAATTTTTGCATCATGGTCCAAAAGCCAATCCATACCAAGGATTATATCAAATTCTATCATGGGTATGACGATGAGATCAGCAGGTAAAGAACATTTAGGTGCTCTAATGGGAACTAATCGACAAAACTTTGTTGCAACAATACTTCCCTTAGGGGTTTTGACCGACAACTCCCTTGTTAAATCAAATTGTAAATATCTAATTTTCTTAGCAAACTGGGAAGATATGAAACAATGCGATGATCCAGAATCAAAAAATGCATTTGCTAAACTTGAGGAAACCATTAAATTACCGGCCACCACGTCTTTCGAAGCTTCCACCTCAGCAGTAGTGATAGCATAAGCCTGACCCTGATCCCTTGGCCTCTTCTGAGGTAAGTTCCCCTGACACTTAGGACATTCATTTGCATATTGTCCCTTCTCTCTACAATTATAGCATTCCATGTTGACAGCCGCTTTCTTTCCCTTGCATTCATGATCTTGGTGGCCTTTTTCACCACACTTGTAACATACCTTTTCCTTTTAGACAGGAACCAGGGTGCTTCCTACCACAATTATCACAGGGTGTAAATTCATTTCTACCCTTCTTCCCTGTTTCCTTATTTCCTTTCCCAGATTTTTCAGCGGATCTCTTCTTATCTTGCTTTGATTTAAAGTCATAAGAATTAGAGAATTCCTTTTCCGTCTTGATAGCGCACGAGACAATACCTTCGTATGAAGAGAAGGTTTGTGATACTAAAGCTTGACGGAGAAATGGTTTTAACAAATCAAAGAAACGATCAGTCTTACTTCTTGGGTTATGTATGTAATCTGCAGCATACCTCGCTAACCTTGTAAAGTTTGCCTCATACTTTGGGACATTCTCATCCTCCTTCTGCCTCAGATTCAAAAATTGCCTTTCCATATCCGCTCAATGGTCTCGAGGAAAGTATTTTTCTAAGAACAGCTCTTTGAACTCCTGCCATTCCATGTTTGTTAATTCATCATCTTCCTTTGTGTTTTGAATTAGTGACCACCATTGATCGGCATCTCCAGTGAGGCGGTAAACTGTCATAAAAACTTTCTCCCTTTCACTACCCCCCAAGGCATGGAATATTTTCTCTAAGGAATTTATCCATTGCTCAGCTACTACAGGATTTGTACTCCCATTGAAGGTTGGTGGTTGTTGCCTCATGAAACGGTCTAGCATTGATCCTCCATATTACGGATCAGGGTGCTCCATACGAGTAAGGTTATTATTCATAACCTGCGTGAGTTGTCCCAGTACGGTGAGAAGCTGATCAGCACCAGTTGTATCACTAGCTCCACCATAATTATCTTGAGCAGGAGGGCAATCCATACATGGAGTGCGTGCATTGATACGGTTTCCATTCCTTCCACTAGGCGCCATTTCTAAACAATGTCACAAACTAGATTAGTTTATGAAATAAAATACATAATTCCATATTTGTAAAACACTTTACATAAATTGAACTATTTATGGATATAATCCATAATCATAAAAAGAAATTTTTCCTTTGAGGAAGTATATACTCATAACCCTTCATAGTGGTTTGTAAAGAAAATGAGAATTATCCTAAGCATATCCCTCGGGAGTGTCGTAACCAAGAGTGCAGCAAGGCCCGTTGTCGTGCACCAGTTCCCGTTCGAGTCTAGCTCAAAGCGGTGTTTTCGGGTTTTACCCCTAGGTACATTTGTGCCAGAGCCGCCTCTACCAGCTCGTATCCAGACAGGGATGTATTGCTCGGAAAACTCACAAAATCTCTATAATACCAAAATTCTAGGAAGTTTTTCTATACTAATCCTTAAAGTCAATCTTCGGGCTATGTGCTCTAATCAGAGTTTATCTAAATCTACCTTCCAAGGTTAGTACTAAACTGCCTCTGATACCAACTGTAACGCCCCGACCCCAGCTACCCAGAGTCGGTGCATTACTTAGTAACATTGGCATGATCACAAAAGATCAAGTCTCGAGAGACCGATTAGTTTAGTAGCCTTGGAAACACTAGATACATTCATAAGTCTTTCATTACATCAAAAAGTAAAAAAAACTACAATAACATGGTCTTCATAGTCCACACTCATATCCCTTCCTGACTACCCCTGTAGGTCATTCATAAAATACTTCTTCACATCCTGGAAAAATATTAAAACATTGAAAGGGGTGAGCTCAGATGCTTAGCAAGGTTATCAATATAGAAGAAGCTTTCATAAATAAACATTAACATTTAAGGCTGTAACGCCCCGACCCCAGCTACCCAGAGTCGGTGCATTACTTCGTAACATTGGCATGATCACAAAAGATCATGTCTCAAAAGACCGATTAGTTTAGTAGCCTTGGAAACACTAGATACATTCATAAGTCTTTCATTACATCAAAAAGTAAAAAAAAAACTACAATAACATGGTCTTCATAGTCCACACTCATATCCCTTCCTGACTACCCCTGCAGGTCATTCATAAAATACTTCTTTATATCCTGGAAAAATATTAAAACATTGAAAGGGGTGAGATCAGATGCTCAGTAAGGTTAACAATATAGCGGAAGCTTTCATAAATAAACATTAACATTTAAGGCAATGTATAACTAAAACAAAAGCCTTTTAAACTTGAACTTAAACATAATATGGCAAAAGTAAAATGAGATAATGCCATTCACTTATTCACATGGATATTCTACTGGTCTAATAATCACATGAAATATCAATAACCACTTTCATAATGAGGGAATGTATAATGCCAGACATTCTGAAACATTTTGTCAAGGCCTCGGCTAAGACGTCTAAAATGATTAAGGCCTCGGCCAAAACCATAAATCAAATTGGGAAAGGGCCTCGGCCAATTCCACGTCTAGTTGTCTCATGAGACCTACCGATGCATCGAGGAGCTATAGCGGGCTCCACCCGTCACTTATTAAGTCCAATACATTCCTCATATGATAGGTTTAAACATAACATAAATATTCGTATTAAAACTAGCATACGAAACGTCAACAATTTCTCCATAAACTATGGATGGTATAAAAATAACACATCCACAGTCAAATATTTCACAAAATGTTCAATGGGAGTTTTGTATCATAAATCAATTTCAATTAAACTTAAAACCCATCAAAGGATGTTGACATGGATGAAATCAAAGCTATTTGAGAGAAATATCTCTCTCCCTTTTTTTTGAAATCATTTAAAAGTCCCATAATTATAAAATAATACATTTACTTTGAAAATATTCTTATAAGCTTGTAAGGGAAGCTTCGACGAAGTTATAATGGCGGAAAATAGCCGCACCCGCCGTATAAGTTAAAAAAACATTCTTACCTTAAATTTGTCAAAAAGGTCAAAAAGTACATTGTTTGGAAAACGACGGTGAGATTCCTTTCAAAAACGTATAAGGGTATAAATGACTTTAACCCATTTTACATTTAATAGTAAAAATGTTTTGAAAGACATTTTTAAGAAACATGGATGTGGATGATAACGAGGTCCCAGTAGATAATTATGTATAAGCAACCTTGGATAATGAAGAGGTTGTGAAGTAAACCCTTACCTTGTACTTTTCCTTGGTTGGGGTAGGTTAACCTCCTGTATAATGGTGAAATAATTGTTATTAAATTATACAAGAATCATATACATTCATATGATATCATATATGATCTTTTAACATTGCTTTGTTAACAATATCTTAGATTTATCGTTGTTTCGGGTGTTAACTTACTCGTTTTCTTTTATATATTTTGTTACGTAAGTCGTGTTTTTCATGGATAGGTTGTATCTTATTCATATACAGAATTATATCATGTCCTTAAACATTATTTTTAAATCATCAAATGATAATTATACTTGAATGGATACGACAGAGAATGAATCTCATCGCGTTCGTGGAGACGGTAGTCCGTACGTACGCACGAGCGACAATATCATTATTTTGATATTAAAATAATATATAATTGGATAGTATATCATATATACAGAATCCTTATCATGTTATATTTATTATTTACATGAATTACATATCATTATTATACCCATCTAAATAATAATATATTTAATTACAATTACACCACGACGTGGAGACGGTAAGCCGTACGTACGCACGTATGGTGACATGTCATTCAAATGATGGGTAGAATACTGAATATGGTTGTTCCATATTTATAATAATATCACAGTATATAGAAGATACTAGAGTTATAATTTTAGAATTGAAATAATAAACAAAGAGGGAGTGGAAGAAGAAAGAAACTTGAAAGAGGGTGATGAAAACGTTACCTCTTCTTCGGGTTCTTCCTTTTGATTTGATCAAAAGAACTCTTTAAGATGGCTTTCTGACTAAAGTAAAGCTTCTAGGATTAAGGGAGAGAAGTTGGGAGAGTATTTGGGCAGAGTTTGGCCGAACAAAAAGGCTTGAAAGTGTGAATAAGGTGGTAGAGGTGGGGGCCTTTTATAAGAGGAGAGGAGGGGCTCTTTTGGAAAGATTGAAATGTTACATTATTATACAATGCTTTTCGGATTCTAAAGGTCCCACACTTATATAATTCGTGGATAAGGTGATAAGGGTTCGAAATCGCCTCATCCAATAGGCTTTGGACAAGTTTAAGCCTTGTATTTTTCATTATCTTCTCATTTTATTTAAATCGTTAAATAATGAGGTCATCGCTGCATCATCATGATGTCATAAATAGTTTAATTTATTTAATGTCTAAAAATTATAAAAAAAATACTATGATGTAGGAAATCTTTTTATATTTCCAATTACTATTTATAGTCAAAAATATGACTTGTATAACCCCATGTAAAAATTGTTTTAGTAAAACATTTCATGTTTGTGTCATTTTTTACTTTAACATTAAATAAAAGGTATTTATGTCATTTTCCAACTAAAGTGGCTCCATGGGGTCCCCAAGTTGACCCATGGATTTTCTTGGTCGTCCATGACACATCCAATGATGGTAGTACATGTGTCAAGCTCATCTCATATTGTTAAAACATTATTTTTACCTTAAACTACACTAATTACCTCTAATCGCAATTAAGAACTTAAAAGTTACTATTCGCCAAAAATTATTTTAATCTCATTGAACCACATTTTACTTCTTAATGACAACCATGTATGTCGGATTTTTGAAAATCAAATCACAGAAGTGGTAATATTTCATTTAAACGAAAAATCAGTTATTTAACTACCACTTAGTGGTTTCACTATTCATCAAAAATTGAAGTTTTTCAGAACAATGCCAAAATTTCACCCTAAGCTATAATTGATATTCCGATTTCAAAAATGATGTCTATTTTACAAAATTCCAAAAATATAAGTTGCATTAATTTATTTTATAATTAATTCCCGCTGTCACAACAAATAGCGTGTTTTTAAGAAACAACTTATATCAAAAGATTGGCAATTGTTTATGTCCAATTTCAATGTTAAATTAATTCTAATGATCACCATTGGATAAAATGGTAAAAATATATTCTAATTATACTTTAAAACCACTAAATAGTATAATTTATCACTATAAATTATTTTGATTAAAAAATTTGTTTTTAAGTATTTTTCACTATTCATAAAAAATTAGAAGTTCTTAGAAAATACCAAAAATTCAACATAAGCTAATTTCGATATTCCGAATCCAAAAATGAAGTCCTTTTTGATAAATAAAATTTATCAAATTTCAAAAAGTAGGTATTAATATTCACAACGGCTAGTTTAATTAGTTTTGGTGTGTGTTAGAGCTCGAGGTTGCGTACAACACACGCTATTGCATTATTCGAAGGGAAACGTACCGTGGAAGCTTGGGGTGTTACATTCTCCCCTCCTTCAAATAATTGCATCCTCACAATTTCTAGGGTATTACTGCATAAAAAGACTCGGGTGGTTCTTCATCATAAGTTCCTCAGGTTCCCATATTGCCTCTTCCATTTTATGATTTCTCCACAAAACCTTTACCAGACAAGTCGTCCGGTTTCCCAGCACCTGCTCCCTCACATCAATAATTCTGATGGGCTCTTCGCAATAAGATAGATCGGGTTCCAGTTCTAATTCCTCATAAGTAAGTACATGTGTTGGGTCGGGCATGTATTTTCTCAATAGCGATATGTGGAAAACATCGTGAACTTTGGAGAGATTTGACGGCATCGCCAAATGATAAGCTACAGCCCCAATACGATCTAGAATTTCGAAAGGTCTGATGTACCTGGGACTCAACTTACCCTTCTTACCAAAACGTATAACTCCCTTCCATGGAGATACCTTTAGGAAAACATGATCTCCCACCTGAAATTCCAAAACCTTTCTTCTGTTATCAGCATAGCTCTTCTGCCTACTTTGAGCTGCTTTGATGTGGTTTTGGATTACCTTCACCTTTTCCATTGTTTCTTCCACCAGTTTTGGTCCCACAAGCTTTCTTTCACCAACGTCATCCCAACAGGTTGGTGTACGACATCTCTTTTTGTATAACGCTTCATAAGGTGCCATCTGAATGCTTGAATGGAAGATATTGTTATAGGAAAATTCTGCCGGTGGTAAATATTGATCCCACATACCCTGAAAGTCAAGAGAGCATGATCTCAACATGTCTTCTAAGGTTTGAATAGTCCGTTCTGATTGTCCATCTGTTTGAGGGTGATAGGCAGTGCTCAAACGAAGTTCTGTATCCAAGGCCTTTTGAAGACTTTTCCATAATCTTGAAGTAAAACGAGGATCAGGATCAGAAACAATCGATAGGGGTACTTCATGAAGTCTTACAACTTCATTAATATATAGTCTTACTGGACGTTCAAGTTGTAGATCTTCCCGTATAGCCATAAAATATGCTGACTTAGTAAGACGATCAACAATGACCCATATTGCATCATTCCTTCTAGGAGTCTTTGGTAGTCCCATGACAAAGTCCATCGTAATATTATCCCATTTCCACTCAGGTATGGGAAGAGGTTGCAATACTCCACCAGGATGTTGCCTTCCAGCTTTCACTTGTTGACAAACCATACACCTCGACACAAAATCAGCAATCTCCCTCTTCATATTGTCCCACCAAAAATGTTCCTTCAAATATCTATACATTTTGGTGCTCCCAGGGTGTATAGAGAAATTGGAACTATGAGCATCATCCAACAATTCCCTTTTTAGATCAGGTATATCGGGAACACAAAGTCTCTTCCTGAATTTCAAAATTCCATCCTTATACACAAAGTCCCTCAATCTTCCATCATTCGCATCTTTAATCTTCTTCTGAAATTCTTCATCATCGGTCTGAGAACTCTTAATCCTTTATAGTAATGATGGTTTGGCAACCATTTGAAAAATCATTGATGTTTCACCTTCCCTAGTTATTCCCATGTCCATCTTCACTAGATCCATGAAAATTGGATCCCTTTCAATTCTCATTACATTCAAAACTCCATGGTCTTTTCTGCTCAAAGCATCTGCCACCTTGTTTGCCTTCCCCGGGTGGTAATGTATCGTGCAATCATAATCCTTGAGTAGTTCAAGCCATCTCCTTTGCCTCATGTTGAGTTCTTTTTGTGAGAAAATATACTTCAAATTCTTGTGATCAGTATAAATATCACATTTTTCACCATAGAGGTAATGTCTCCATATCTTTAAAGAAAAGATCATAGCTGCTAACTCAAGATCATGAGTAAGATAGTTTTTCTCATGAATTTTTAGCTGTCGTGATGCATAAGCAATAACCTTATCATTCTGCATAAGGACACAACCAAATCCTTTCTTCGATGCATCACTATAAATAACAAACCCATCATTCCCCGATGGTAGAGTCAATACAGGGGCGTTGACTAATCTTCTCTTCAGTTCTTCAAAACATTATTCACACCCTTTTGTCCAGACAAATTTAATCCCTTTACGTGTGAGCTTTGTCAATGGGTTAGCCAATCTGGAAATATTCTGGACAAAACATCGATAATATCCTGCTAAACCAATAAAACTGCGTACCTCAGTTATACTTGTCGGTGCTGACCATTCTTGGATTTCCTTGGTTTTATAAGGATCAACGGAAATTCCATCCTTAGAGAAAATATGGCCAAGAAAAGAAATCTCATGAAGCCAGAATTCACACTTGCTAAATTTCCCATATAATTCATGTCTTCTAAGAGTCTTCAGGATAATGCGTAAGTGATTTTCATGATCTTCGTGGATTTTGGAGTATACCAAGATATCATCAATAAATACCACTACAAAGTCATCAAGATATTCCTTGAAAACTCTATTCATTAGATCCATGAAAACAGAGGGTGCATTAGTCAATCCAAAAGGCATTACTGTAAACTCTTAATGCTCGTACCTTGTTCGAAATGCTGTCTTTGGAACGTCTTCCTTCTTTACACACAACTGATGGTATCCAGACCGAAGGTCAATCTTTGAAAAGTATTGAGCTCCATGTAGTTGGTCAAAAAAATCATCAATGCGAGGTAGGGGATACTTGTTCTTTATTGTTATAGCATTGATCTCCCTATAGTCGATGCACAACCTCATAGATCCATCTTTCTTCTTAACAAAAAGAACAGGGGCTCCCCAAGGAGAAACACTAGGGCGAATAAATCCCTTATTACTCAATTCCTCTAGTTGTTTCTTTAGTTTAACTAATTCCACAGTGGCCATTCTATAAGGGGATTTCGATATGGGTCTTGATCTAGGAATTAAATCAATGGAAAACTCAACTTCTCGTTCTGGAGGATGTCCCGGTAAATCTTCCAGAAACACATCAACATATTCTCTCACAATAGGTACATCCTCTATTTGAATATTCCTTTCCTCACCCTTAGTAATTTCCTTCTCTTCCTCCCCAATAATTGAATTTAGTTGAGCTACTGGGGGTGGATCTAGATAAGAATTATGTGGCGACGATTCTGCTCTAAAGATAAGGTGTTCCTTATCATCATCATCAAGAATCATAACCTCTTTCCTCTTAAAATAAATTTTTTCATCATGGCCCGAAAGCCAATCCATACCGAGGATTATATCAAATTCAATCATGGGTATGACGATGAGATCAGCAGGTAAAGAAAATTTAGGTGCTCTAATGGGAACTAATCGACAAAACTTTGTTGCAATAATACTTCCCTTAGGGGTTTTGACCGACAACTCCCTTGTTAAATCAAATTGGAAATATCTAATTTTATTAGAAAACTGGGAAGATATGAAACAATGCGATGATCCAAAATCAAATAATGCATTTGCTAAACTTGAGGAAACCAATAAATTACCTGCCACCATGTCTTTCGGAGCTTCCACCTCAGCAGTAGTGAGAGCATAAGCCTGACCCTGATCCCTCGGCCTCTTCTGAGGTAAGTTCCCCTGATGCTTAGGACATTCATTTGCATAATTTCCCTTCTCTCTACAATTATAGTGTTCCACGTTGACAGCCGCTTTCTTTCCCTTGCATTCATGAGCTTGGTGGCCTTTTTCACCACACTTGTAACATACTCCTTTTCCTTTTAGACAGGAACCAGGGTGCTTCCTACCACAATTATCACAGGGTGGAAACTCATTTCTACCCTTCTTCCATGTTTCCTTATTTCCTTTCCTAGAGTTTTCAGCGGATCTCTTCTTATCTTTCTTTGATTTAAACTCATAAGACTTAGAGAATTCATTTTCTGTATTGATAGCGAATGAGACAATACCTTCGTATGAAGAGAATGTTTGTGATACTAAAGCTCGACAGAGAAATGGTTTTAACCCATCAAAGAAACGATCAGTCTTACTTCTTGGGTTACGTATGTAATCTGCAGCATACCTCGCTAACCTTGTAAAGTTAGCCTCATACTTTGCAAAATTCTCATCCTCCTTCTGCCTCAGACTCTGAAATTGCCTTTCCATATCCGCTCGATGGTCTCGAGGAAAGTATTTTTCTAAGAACAGCTCTTTGAACTCCTGCCATTCCATGTTTGTTAATTCATCATCTTCCTTTGTGTTTTGAATTAGTGACCACCATTGATCGGCATCTCCAGTGAGGTGGTAAACTGCCATGACAACTTTCTCCCTTTCACTACCCCCCAAGGCATGGAATATTTTCTCAAAGGAATTTATCCATTGCTCAGCTACTACAGGATTTGTACTCCCATTGAAGGTTGGTGGTTGTTGCCTCATGAAACGGTCTAGCATTGATCCTCCACGTTGCGGATCAGGGTGCTCCATACGAGTAAGGTTATTATTCATAACCTGTGTGAGTTGTCCCAGTACGGTGAGAAGCTGATCAGCACCAGTTGTATCACTAGCTCCACCATAATTATCTTGAGCAGGAGGGCAATCCCTACACAGAGTGCATGCATTGATATGGTTTCCATTCCTTCCACTAGGCACCATTTCTAAACAATGTCATAAACTAGATTAGTTTATGAAATAAAATACATAATTACATATTTGTAAAACACTTTACATAAATTGAACTATTTATGGATATAATCCACAATCATAAAAAGAAATGTTTCCTTTGAGGAAGTATATTGTCATAACCCTTCATAGTGGTTTGTAAAGAAAATGAGAATTATCCTAAGCATATCCCCTGGGAGTGTCGTAACCAAGAGTGCATCAAGGCCTGTTGTCGTGCACCAGTTCCTGTTTGAGTCTAGCTAAAAGCGGTGTTTTCGGGTTTTGCCCCTAGGTACATCTATGCCAGAGCTGCCTCTACCTGCTCATATCCAGACAGGGATGTATTGCTCGGAAAACTTACAAAATCTCTATAAAACCAAAATTCTAGGAAGTTTTTCTATACTAATCCTCAAAGTAAATCTTCAGGCTATGTGCTCTAATCAGAGTTTATCTAAATCTAGCTTCCAAGGTTAGTACTAAACTGTCTCTGATACCAACTGTAACGCCCCGACCCCAACTACCCAGAGTCGGTGCATTACTTCGTAACATTGGCAAGATCACAAAATATCAAGTCTTGAAAGACCGATTAGTTTAGTAGCCTTGGAAATACTAGATACATTCATAAGTCTTTCATTACATCAAAAAGTAAAAAAAACTACAATAACATAGTCTTCATAGTCCACACTCATATCCCTTCCTAACTACCCCTGCAGGTCATTCATAAAATACTTCTTCACATCCTGGAAAAATATTAAAACATTGATAGGGGTGATCTCAGATGCTCAGTAAGGTTAACAATATAGCGGAAGCTTTCATAAATAAACATTAACATTTAAGGCAATGTATAACTAAAACAAAAGCCTTTTAAACTTGAACTTCAACATAATCTGGAAAAAGTAAAATGAGATAATGTCATTCACTTATTCACATGGATATTCTACTGGTCGAATAATCACATGCAATATCAATAACCACTTTCATAATGAGAGAATGTATAATGCCAGACATTCTGAAACATTTTGTCAAGGCCTCGGCCAAGACGTCTAAAATGATTAAGGCCTCGGCCAAAACCATAAATCAAATTGGGAAAGGGCCTCAGCCAATTCCACGTCTAGTTGTCTCATGAGACCTATCGATGCATCGAGGATCTATAGCGGGCTCCACCCGTCACTTATTAAGTCCAATACATTTCTCATATGAATAGGTTTAAACATAACATAAATATTCGTATTAAAACTAGCATACGAATCGTCAACAATTTCTCCATAAACTATGTATGGTATCAAAATAACACATCCACAGTCAAATATTTCACAAAATGTTCAATGGGAGTTTTGTATCATAAATCAATTTCAATTAAACTTAAAACCCATCAAAGGATGTTGACATGGATGAAATCAAAGCTATTTGAGAGAAATATCTCTATCTCTTTTTTTTTAAATCATTTAAAAGTCCCATAATTATAAAATAATACATTTACTTTGAAAATATTCTTATAAGCTTGTAAGGGAAGCTTCGACGAAGTTATAATGGCGGAAAATAGCCGCACCCGCCGTATAAGTTAAAAAAACATTCTTACCTTAAATTTTTCAAAAAGGTCAAAAAGTACATTGTTTGGAAAACGACGGTGACATTCCTCTCAAAAACGTATAAGGGTATAAATGACTTTAACCCATTTTCCATTTAATAGTAAAAATGTTTTGAAAGACATTTTTAAGAAACATGGATGTGGATGATAACGAGGTCCCAGTAGATAATTATGTATAAACAACCTTGGATAATGAAGAGGTTGTGAATTAAACCCTTACCTTGTACTTTTCCTTGGTTGGGGTAGGTTAACCTCCTGTATAATGGTGAAATAATTGTTATTAAATTATACAAGAATCATATACATTCATATGATATCATATATGATCTTTTAACATTGCTTTGTTAACAATATCTTAGATTTATCGTTGTTTCGGGTGTTAACTTACTCGTTTTCTTTTATATGTTTTGTTACGTAAGTTGTGTTTTTCATGGATAGGTTGTATCTTATTCATATCTAGAACTATATCATGTCCTTAAACATTATTTTTAAATCATCAAATGATAATTATACTTTAATGGATACGACAGAGAATGAATCTCATCGCGTTCGTGGAGACGGTAGTCCGTACGTACGCACGAGCGACAATATCATTATTTTGATATTAAAATAATATATAATTGGATAGTATATCATATATACAGAATAATTATCATGTTATATTTATTATTTACATGAATTACATATCATTATTATACCCATCTAAATAATAATATATTGAATAACAATTACACCACGACGTGGAGACGGTAAGCCGTACGTACGCACGTATGGTGACATGTCATTCAAATGATGGGTAGAATACTGAATATGGTTGTTCCATATTTATAATAACAACACAGTATATAGAAGATACTGGAGTTATAATTTTATAATTTAAATAATAAACAAAGAGGGAGTGGAAGAGAAAGAAACTTGAAAGAGGGTGATGAAAACGTTACCTCTTCTTCGGGTTCTTCCTTTTGATTTGATCAAAAGGACTCCTTAAAATGGCTTTCTGACTAAATTAAAGCTTCTAGGATGAAGGGAGAGAAGTTGGGAGAGTATTTGGGCATATTTTGGCCAAACAAAAAGGCTTGAAAGTGTGAATAAGGTGGTAGAGGTGGGGGCCTTTTATAAGAGGAGAGGAGGGGCTCTTTTGGAAAGATTGAAATGTTACATTATTATACAATTCTTTTCGGATTATAAAGGTCCCACACTTATATAATTTGTGGATAAGGTGATAAGGGTTCTAAATATCCTCATCCAATAGGCTTTGGACAAGTGTAAGCCTTGTATTTTTCATTATCTTCTCATTTTATTTAAATCGTTAAATAATGAGGTCATCGCTGCATCATCTTGATGTCATAAATAATTTAATTTATTTAATGTATAAAAATTATAAAAAAACTACTATGATGTAGTAAATCTTTTTATCTTGCCAATGACTATTTATAGTCAAAAATATGACTTGTATAACCCCATATAAAAATTTTTTTAGTAAAACATTTCATGTTTGTGTCATTTTTTACTTTAACATTAAATAAAAAGTATTTATGTCATTTTCCAACTAATGTGGCTCCATGGGGTCCCCAAGTTGACCTATGGATTTTCTTGGTCGGCCATGACACATCCAATGAGGGTAGGACATGTTTCAAACTCATCTCATATTACTAAAACATTATTTTTACCTTAAACTACACTAATTACCTCTAATCGCAATTAAGAACTTAAAAGTTACTATTCACCAAAAATTATTTTAATCTCATTGAACCACATTTTACTTCTTAATGACAACCATGTATGTCAGATTTTTGAAAATCAAATCACAGAAGTGGTAATATTTCATTTAAATAGAAAATCAGTTATTTAACTACCACTTAGTGGTTTCACTATTCATCAAAAATTGAAGTTTTTCAGAACAATGCCAAAATTTCACCCTAAGCTATAATTGATATTCTGATTTCAAAAATGATGTCTATTTTACAAAATTCCAAAAATATAAGTTGCATTAATTTATTTTATAATTAATTCCCGTTGTCACAACAAATAGCGTGTTTTTAAGAAACAATTTATATCAAAATATTGGCAATTGTTTATGTCCAATTTCAATGTTAAATTAATTCTAATGACCACCATTGGATAAAATGGTAAAAATATATTCTAATTATACTTTAAAACCACTAAATAGTATAATTTACCACTATAAATTATTTTGATTAAAAAATTTGTTTTTAAGTGTTTTTCACTATTCATAAAAAATTAGAAGTTCTTAGAAAATACCAAAAATTCAACATAGGATAATTTCGATATTCCGAATCCAAAAATGAAGTCCATTTTGATAAATAAAATTTATCAAATTTCAAAAAGTAGGTATTACTATTCACAACGGCTAGTTTAATTAGTTGTGGTGTGTGTTAGAGCTTGAGGTTGCGTACAACACACGCTATTGCATTATTCGAAGGGAAACGTACCGTGGAAGCTTGGGGTGTTACAAAGGCAATGTATAACTAAAACAAAAGCCTTTTAAACTTGAACTTCAACATAATATGGCAAAAGTAAAATGAGATAATTCCATTCACTTCTTCACATGGATATTCTACTGGTCGAATAATCACATGCAATATCAATAACCACTTTCATAATGAGGGAATGTATAATGCGAGACATTCTGAAACATTTTGTCAAGGCCTCGGCCAAGACGTCTAAAATGATTAAGGCCTCGGCCAAAACCATAAATCAAATTGGGAAAGGGCCTCGGCTAATTCCACGTCTAGTTGTCTCATGAGACCTACCGATGCATCGAGGAGCTATAACGGGCTCCACCCGTCACTTATTAAGTCCAATACATTCCTTATATGAATAGGTTTAAACATGACATAAATATTCGTATTAAAACTAGCATACAAAACGTCAAAAATTTCTCCATAAACTATGGATGGTATAAAAATAACACATCCACAGTCAAATATTTCACAAAATGTTCAATGCGAGTTTTTTATCATAAATCAATTTCAATTAAACTTAAAACCAATCAAAGGATGTTGACATGGATGAAATCAAAGCTATTTGAGAGAAATATCTCTCTCTCTCTTTTTTTGAAATCATTTAAAAGTCCCATAATTATAAAATAATACATTTACTTTGAAAAAAATTTTATAAGCTTGTAAGGGAAGCTTCGACGAAGTTATAATGGCGGAAAATAGCCGCACCCGCCGTATAAGTTAAAAAAACATTCTTACATTAAATTTGTCAAAAAGGTCAAAAAGTACATTGTTTGGAAAACGACGGTGAGATTCCTTTCAAAAACGTATAAGGGTATAAATGACTTTAACCCATTTTCCATTTAATAGTAAAAATGTTTTGAAAGACATTTTTAAGAAACATGGATGTGGATGATACCGAGGTCCCAGTAGATAATTATGTATAAACAACCTTGGATAATGAAGAGGTTGTGAAGTAAACCCTTACCTTGTACTTTTCCTTGGTTGGGGTAGGTTAACCTCCTGTATAATGGTGAAATAATTTTTATTAAATTATACAAAAAACATATACATTCATATGATATCATATATAATATTTTAACATTGCTTTGTTAACAATATCTTAGATTTATCGTTGTTTCGGGTGTTAACTTACTCGTTTTCTTTTATATGTTTTGTTACGTAAGTCGTGTTTTTCATGGATAGGTTGTATCTTATTCATATACAGAATTATATCATGTCCTTAAACATTATTTTTAAATCATCAAATGATAATTATACTTGAATGGATACGACAGAGAATGAATCTCATCGCGTTCGTGGAGACGGTAGTCCGTACGTACGCACGAGCGACAATATCATTATTTTGATATTAAAATAATATATAATTGGATATTATATCATATATACAGAATCATTATCATGTTATATTTATTATTTACATGAATTACATATCATTATTATACCCATCTAAATAATAATATATTGAATAACAATTACACCACGACGTGGAGACGGTAAGCCGTACGTACGCACGTATGGTGACATGTCATTCAAATGATGGGTAGAATACTGAATATGGTTGTTCAATATTTATAATAAAATCACATTATATAGAAGATACTGGAGTTATAATTTTAGAATTTAAATAATAAACAAAGAGGGAGTGGAAAAAGAAAGAAACTTGAAAGAGGGTGATGAAAACGTTACCTCTTCTTCGGGTTCTTCCTTTTGATTTGATCAAAAGGACTCCTTAGGATGGATTTCTGACTAAAGTAAAGCTTCTAGGATTAAGTGAGAGAAGTTTGGAGAGTATTTGGGCAGAGTTTGGCTGAACCAAAACGCTTGAAAGTATGAATAATGTGGTAGTGGTGGGGGCCTTTTATAAGAGGAGAGGAGGGGCTCTTTTGGAAAGATTGAAATGTTACATTATTATATAATGATTTTCGGATTCTAAAGGTCC
The DNA here is from genome assembly GCA_963277665.1 of Viscum album. Lineage (NCBI taxonomy): Eukaryota > Viridiplantae > Streptophyta > Magnoliopsida > Santalales > Viscaceae > Viscum > Viscum album. The sequence continues at coordinate 1,485,610,800 of OY728165.1, read as the reverse complement.
CACACTTATATAATTCGTGGATAAGGTGATAAGGGTTCGAAATATCCTCATCCAATAGGCTTTGGACAAGTGTAAGCCTTGGATTTTTCATTATCTTCTCATTTTATTTAAATCGTTAAATAATGAGGTCATCGCTGCATCATCATGATGTCATAAATAATTTAATTTATTTAATGTCTAAAAATTATAAAAAAAATACTATGATGTAGTAAATATTTTTATCTTTCCAATTACTATTTATAGTCAAAAATATGACTTGTATAACCCCATGTAAAAATTGTTTTAGTAAAACATTTCATGTTTGTGTCATTTTTTACTTTAACATTAAATAAAAGGTATTTTTGTCATTTTCCAACTAAAGTGGATCCATGGGGTCCCCAAGTTGACCCATGGATTTTCTTGGTCGGCCATGACACATCCAATGAGGGTAGGACATGTGTTAAGCTCATCTCATATTATTAAAACATTATTTTTACCTTAAACTACACTAATTACCTCTAATCGCGATTAAGAACTTAAAAGTTACTATTCACCAAAAATTATTTTAATCTCATTGAACCACATTTTACTTCTTAATGACAACTATGTATGTCGGATTTTTGAAAATCAAATCACAGAAGTGATAATATTTCATTTAAACGAAAAATCAGTTATTTAACTACCACTTAGTGGTTTCACTATTCATCAAAAATTGAAGTTTTTCAGAACAATGCCAAAATTTCACCCTAAGCTATAATTGATATTCCGATTTCAAAAATGATGTCTATTTTACAAAATTCCAAAAATATAAGTTGTATTAATTTGTTTTATAATTAATTCTCGTTGTCACAACAAATAGCGTGTTTTTAATAAACAATTTATATCAAAAGATTGGCAATTGTTTATGTCCAATTTCATTGTTAAATTAATTCTAATGACCACCATTGGATAAAATGGTAAAAATATATTCTAATTATACTTTAAAACCACTAAATAGTATAATTTATCACTATAAATTATTTTGATTAAAAAAGTTGTTTTTAAGTATTTTTCACTATTCATAAAAAATTAGAAGTTCTTAGAAAATACCAAAAATTCAACATAGGCTAATTTCGATATTCCAAATCCAAAAATGAAGTCCATTTTGATAAATAAAATTTATCAAATTTCAAAAATTAGGTATTACTATTCACAACGGCTAGTTTAATTAGTTGTGGTGTGTATTAGAGCTCGAGGTTGCGTACAACACACGCTATTGCATTATTCGATGGGAAACGTACCGTGGAAGCTTGGGGTGTTACATGTCTTGTATGTGAAAGCCATGGATTTATTTCGGCTATATCAATTCCATCAAAGTTCCTGAGAAATCTAATTTTGTTATGGAACAAAAGGGACAAATGCCTTCTCACATTATCTATTAATGTTGTATTACTCATGACACACCCAACATATCATACCTCACTACAAATAGTGTTTCATCACAGTTTTCATCAATACATCTAAGTACGTGAGTTTTAATACCCATTAATAATAATCTTAAAGTCTAAGGACCAATACTCATGTCCACATATAGGAACATCCAATGAAACTATGAAATGTGGATTTCTCACTGGCGGATCTCTTTCTCAAAATATCCTCTTGGATATTACCAAGGACGTACACCATGAGAAGGTGCCTCAATGTATTATTATTCCTCACCCCTAATTGAATGTATTATTTGTGTCCCTCAAATAACATCATCCAACCATAGTACACATATTCAAGAATAGTGTTATGGCACTTCCGGGTTCTCATCAGAGTAGGGATCTGCTATGACCCTTTAATTCAACAGCTATCCTTAGGAAATTATCACATGCATTTTCATGCAGAAGAACAATCAAGATGTGATAGGGTATGTATTAATGAATAAAGTAAAAATTAGTTGGTTCTAGGCTACCAACTCTAACATGTTTCCCTTTTCACATGGTCTTTCTTACATTCATGGTTTGCATGCCATTTTACGTGTTATTTTTGTCGTATAATTGCAGTATTATTTTACCCTACATTATATGTTCCTTTATTTACCTTTGTTATTCCTTAAATTAGTGGGTTTATTTGGTACCATCGATCATCTTTGATCGAATGACCCCAACAAGTTATTTTTGTGCTTTTGGCGTTGTGTTTAGTTGACTCATAAATTTGAGGGAATTTGTGCCTCACCACCATAGTCTATCTTGTTGTGAAGCATTACCCTTCCAACTATCCCATGGTTTGTTACGTGAGAGGCCATCATGATATGTGTTGTTCATGTATCTTCCAACCCCCGTTCCTTGTTTTCCTCTCCCATCACTTCACATGGGTTCAATATTTTTTTTTGGCTTCCATATTGGGCATTTGGTTCAAATACTTAATTTGTTATGGTTTTAGTTTGGCAAGAGACAAGAGGAAACTCTATGTTTCTATTGAGATCTCAAAAATTACGTAGATAAATTGAGGTTCTCAGTTGCTACTTTCTCCCTAAAATATGTCATACCAGTACCTATAACTGGATATTTGTTGTGATGGAGACTTGGTAGAAACAACAATATGGTATTGGAGCGTGATGATCCTCACACAAAGTTTGTAGGTTTCCAACTCATCTTTTCAAGTCATAACCAAATTTCAGTGTATAAATATACCTTTTTAAGAGATTTAATTTTTATCCTTGATATATATTTTGTATCTTTTATGTTGTGTGTGTGAGAGATAGATTCCATCCATGAGAGTACGGTGCTAACATCTCGTGGTAGATTTGATCACTTCCACCAGGTTTATCTTGGCCAGACTCTATGGAAAATTTCTAAAGTTTTCTATCTTGATTAGAGGATTTTATCTACCTGGTTGTTTTATTTTAGAAATAAATTCTACCTAGGGTGTTTTTCCTTCCATGCATGTAGGATCAACATGATCTAAATCACATTACATCTTGGTGTTATTTACTACTTTCCTTTTCTGTTTCCAAAATAACATCCATATAACAAACTGATCCATGGTTTTTATAATAAAATGAATTCATCTAATTATTTTTTAAACCATAAAATCAAATCAATGGATCTTATATAGATCTTGAGGAACATAATTTCAATGCTACCATTAACAATTGGTATCAGAGCTATCTGATTTGTTTAATATGGGATCTATGAAATTTGAGATAGATAAGTTTGGTGGTGAAAAGGATTTTAATTTGTGGAAAATTAAGATAAATGGTTTTTTGGATCATAATGAATTCCTTGATGCTCATGGTGGTCCTAAAAATAAGGTTACCATCATGTTCCTTGATGGACAGACCATTGTTACATAAGTTGATGCCTTCGATAATATTATTAAGAAAACCCATGATCTTTTTTGTGCTTAAGAGATAAAGTTTTTAAGGAAGTAACTTTTGAGTCTATTGTTGTTGGAATCTATTTTAAACTAGATTCCCTATATATGACTAAATCTTTAGTTGGAATTTTATATAAGAAAATGAGGTTGTACACCTTTAATATGCATCCTAAAACTATAGTTAATAACCATATTGATGGTCTAAATAAAATATTATTACATCTTTTAAACATAGATATTGAAGTAGGGGTTGAGGATCAGGATATAATGTAATTAATATCATTGGATGATTCATTTAACTCTATTAAGGAATCAATGATATATGGTAAGGATACTCTGACTCTATATGAGGTTAAGTATTCTTTGTTAGAAAAAAAAACTTCAAAATAAGGTCACTAATAAGAATAAGGCTGAGGGATTCAATGTTAGAGGCGGGAGTGATCATAGGGGTAGGTGGAGAGATAGTAGTTAGTCTATGAAGCATAGATCTAAATCCAAGAACATGTTCAAATGTTTATAATGTAAACATCCCAAGAATATAAATAAAAATTTTCCTAACTACAAGAAAGATTTAAATATAATAATAGTGATCATTAATTATTGGTTGAATAGTATTTTTACATTGTTGATGTGTTTAATGTTTGTGATATTTCCATCTCTGAGGAGTGGAACCTATACTCAGGATGTTCCTTTCACTTGTTTCCTAATAAAAAGTACTTCACTAAATTAATGGAGAGTGAATTGAGTGATGTCTACCTTGGAAATAAAAATAGTTTTCATGTCATGTGAATAGGTCATGTGTCTCTATAACATAATTATGGTATGGTTAAGTCATTAAAATAGGTTACGTGGGTACCAAAATTTAAAATAAACATCATTTTCTTAGAAATTATAGATCATAAGGGTTTCAAACCCAATTCTAGTTGTGTTAGGAATTCTCATGGCTCCCTCACTATGATGGAGGGAACTCCCATGAATGTATTATATGTGTTAGATGGTAGGATTAACCTGAATGAACTCATTTTTTCTTATGTCCTAACATTATATAATACTACCCAATGGTATGGGAGACTTGGGCACATGAGTGCTAATGGTCTTGAGGAACTTAGAAAGAAAGGATTGTTGACTGATGTAACTCCTTGTAGTCCTCCATTTTGTGAGGATTGTGTGTATGGTAAATATAAGTGATTGAGTTTCAATAATTCATTATACAAGGCTAGAAATCCACTTGAGTGTGTCCACTCTAATATTCAGGGTCCCGATAGGACTGCTTTTGTAACACATATGAATGATAATAAAGGGTTAAAAGACTAAATGATATGAATCATGTCAACAAGGTGAATATTTATTTTTAGAATCCTACCTGATTAGAACTCTACATTCAAGCATTCTTATCCTGGAGTAGTGATCAGGATGGGTGGCCTTTGGGGAAGTTTCTCAGGGTGTGTGCGAGTGAGGAAAAAGTGCACTAGAAAGAACATGTGTTGTTCAGTGGAAAAATTCATTAGTTTGGGGACCCATTTGGGCATGTGTGTGGGTTTTAGGGAGGGAACCATGTGTTTTTGGGGAAATTAGTGGTACTTAGTGGGCCAGGACCCGACGACCATGTTAAGGGAGAGTGTCTTTGATGTCAGCAGAGCCAAGTTGTTACATTGGTAACAGAGCAGAAGCCCAGCCTTAACTGTGGTTGCACTACCTATGTTGAGATGTAGGGTTCACAATGAATAACGTTTTCTCTAAAGGGGGTAAATTTAACACCTCATAATGATAAAGGGTTAAAATACTAAATGATATGACTCATTTCAACAAAGTGTGTCTTTCTTTTCTAGAGCCTACCTGATTAGAACTAAACAGTTGAACATGTTTGTTTTGGAGTATTGATCAAGATGGGTGACCTTTTGGGAAGTTTCCTAGGGTGTGTGAAAGTGAGGAAAAATATCACTAGAAAGAACATGTGTTGTCATGTGGGGATAGTCATTAGTCTGATGACCCATTCGGGCATGTAGGTGGTCCCTAGGGAGTGGATCACATGTCTACAGGGAAACTGTTGGTACCTGGTGGGCTAGGACATGATGGTAATGTTAAGGTCAGGTGTTTGTGCTATCAGCAGGACCCAGTTATTACATCTTCCCATGGTGGAGTCTACTACTTTGTTAAATTTATTGATAATTACTTCCAGAAGTGTGTGCGAGTGACAAAAAGCACACTGGAAAGAACATGTGTTATCCTATGGGGGTTGTCATTAATCTGATGACATGTTTGGGAATGTGGTTGGTCCCCAAGGATGGGACCACGTGTTTATGGGGCAACTGGTGGTACTAAGTCGACCAAGGCGTAATTGCAATGTTAAGGTAGGGTGTCTATGTTGTCAGTGGGACCCAATTGTTATAGCTTCCCATGGTGTAGGCTACTATATTGTTATTTTTATTGATGATTAATCCTAGATGTTCTATATTTACACTCTAAAACACAAATATGATACTTTTCAGGTGTTTAAGAATTGGAAAGTTAGTGCACATAATGAATCTGGTAAGAGATTAAAGGCTCTTGGAACTGATAATTGTTTGGAATATTTATCCAATGAGATTGTATAGTTTTGTATCTTTGAAGCTATCCATAAATATTGGACTATTGTGGAACCCCCACAACAGAATTGATTAGTTGAGTATATGAATAAGGCCATTTTAGATAGAGTGAGATGCATGTTGTCACATTCTAGACTACCAAGGTCCTTTTGGGTTGAGGCTTCCACTACTAATGTGTACCTGATAAATCATTTTTTTCTCTAATAATGCCTTTAAAATACTATAGGAACTCCGGGTTGGAGATCCACCTAGTCTTGCACGGATTTGAGTGTTTGGATCCACAGATTATGCACACTTTAAGAATGATAAGTTGGGACCTAAAGCTGTGAAGTATATTGTAACATACCAGCCCGTCTCACTTGATAATAGTATCTGAACAGGTGGTCATGTGACCTCAAGTGCATATCCTCATATGCCAAAGGATTCCAACTAATAGTGATGGTTTGTGAATATATAGTGTGGAGACTATACCCTATTATTTCTGATTAGCATAGAGTAATAATAAATTGATCAATAGAGGAAGCATAATAAATGACAACTTCAACAGTGAAAGTAAAACATCCAGATGGTAAGAATAAACAAGAAAAATAGGGCACTATATACAAAATGATCTAATGTCATGTCTCTAAACCAAGGGAATAGGCAAAGATGGAATTAGAACAAATAAATAAATGTTTATCAAAATAAAAAAAGACAAAAAGAATTTATCCAATAGCATCACAAGATATGGATCAGTCCCAAGATCCCATGCTATGGTCAATCAAGCATCTAAGACCAGGTGCTTTCCCTTGTCCCAACCTACATCGATGAAGTATGTCCAAGTACCAAACAGCAACCCAAATAGGGTGTGAGATATACTCAGTAGACCACCACCAACAGTGTCTATAAATATCCATCCTGTGAATATAATATGATTAGTGTGCAGATATAATAATGGTAAAGTGTTCATGTAAACTGTAAGGGTTGAATCTCATTCCTAAAGGACACTAGGATGACATTACCTACTTCGGCCCATGTCAGTAAAACCTTTGAACAAATTTCACTGTAAACATATATGTGTATATGTATATTCATGTATGTATATATGTATTTTATATACATAAGGATTTTTATAGCCATATATATACATTCATAATGCTAGCCAGGACCCGAGGCATAACTCAATCATCCATGTCTAGTCACTGAAGTCTCATAAAGTAATAGGGGATTCTATACCTAAGTATCATAGATTATAAGGGTCTCTATTCCCAAGAATCAAAATTATATGGGACACCATGCCTGAGTATCACTAGTGTATGGGACGTCGTGCCCGAGTATCATATCATTAGGGATACCATGGTCGAGTATCATATCAATGGGGATGTCATTCCTGAGTATCATAATAGTAGGGACACCATGACCAAGTATCATAATAGTAGGGACACCATGTCCGAGTATCATAACAATATGGACACCATGCCTAAGTATCATAACAGTAATAAACAATCAAAAAGAGCCAATAGATATTTTATAGTTTATTAGAATTCCACTTTAACAATGGAGTAACCATTGTTCTATTAAAACATGTGATGTGGGCATACCACTCACTCTCAATTTAACTCATTATAGTCATTTTATATAAATACTAAGAAAAACCCACTTAGTAGGTTGTTTGGTCACTTAATAATTTATAATATCAAGGGAGGTTCCATATGCACACCTCAAGGCATGAAATTAGTTGATGGGAACCTATTCCCATGATAATAAGGAGGCACAAGGTCAATTATATCAAGTATAACATGTTATATATGAAAAAATAGTTTTTTATGTAAACGCATGGAAAATTCACCGTGCGGCATCATGATGCATAATATAAAGCAACAATACTTTAAGGTATAATTATTATACCACCTACCTTATGAAAGTATAGGAGTTCTCATCCAGTATCAGCTTCTGATTTGTCCTAGAATGGAAGAAATTGGTAAACCAAACAAACATCACGAAAATAAGGCATATTATCTCACCCCAAAATAGCACATAAAATGGGAATATAAACCAAGAAAATCAGGAAGAGGATTTAAGCTCTTACCGATGCGCTTCCAATGTGAAGAATGGTGGTCTGATCAAAGTCTGAATGTATAAGAAACAAAGAAATCTAGATTAGGCATGGGGGAGAAGCTTTAGATGGTTGGGCTTCTTGTGCAGAAGAATGAAATAGTGGTCCTTTCAAAAGAAGGGGTCTTCCCCCTTTAAAATAATCCTAGCATATTCAGGACATGTATATTTTACATGTCATGTAAAGCTCCAGTTTTTTCCTTAGGAAAAACCAATGTACATCATTAACTTGGTCTGGACGGACTAATTCACGTCCTGAATATATTTCATGTCATTTACTTGTTCTACAACCATCCTTTAGCCATCTGATCCCTTCTTCCCCAAAACAAAACAACCATCCTTAAGGCATGATTTTTCAAGCCTAATAAAAAAAGACAAACTTAAAAAGGGTTTAATCAAAATTTAAATGATCAATACCTGATATGAAAAATTGGTATCTTACAATATTCCCCCTCAAAATAACTTATCCTTGAGTTGCTCTTCCAAGGGTGGAAAAGCCTCATCTAAGAACAACTTTGGCCACTAAGCACATATGTCAGCCTCTCTCTCATAAGTCTCATCATGTACATAGTCTTGTTTTCATAGCACCCATACTAGAGGGGCAGACCTTCCTAAGAGATCCTTCATGCTCTGATCAATAATATGAACATGATACTTCTCAAATGAAGAATCGGTCTCCAATTTAACATCCTTAAGATCAAAAGTAAGAGACAGTTTTTCATGATATCAAAAATTTGTTGTATATGGAAGACGTCATTCATGTCTTGGTACCTCTAAGAAAGAGTTATCTGATAGGATACTATCTCGAATCTCTCTAATATCTCGAAAGGCCTCACATAGTGAGGAGATATCTTTCCCTATCTCTGAATCCTTCTATGTCTCAGTCTAGGTGAATCATGAAATATAATTTTATCCCTTTCCTCAAACTTCAGGGGACATCAACAATGATTATCATAAGACTTATTTCTAGATCGAGTAGTAATCATATTCTTACTGATAATTTTTACCTGCTAAAAATTATTCTAAATGAGATGAAGTCCCAGTAGCACTGCCTCTCATATCTATAACCAGGGTAGGGGTGAATATAATATACTACCATATAGATCCTCATAAGGATCCATTAATATATTACATTAGAAGTTGTTATTATAGTTAATGTCTATGTACATGTCTCTGTACATCTTAGAAATCCCTGGGTGTACTGCCTGTTGTGAATCATGGGATGTTTGTATTAGTTCCTATAACATGTTTTTAGTCACCTAGACATGAACATAAATAAGAAGGATCTAATTTTCATCAATAGAACAACCTAGGGGTGGATCCCCACTTGAAACGCTCTCCCTTAAGACTGATCCATCGGGATCAGAAAACTACCTCCTCTTAACTCTATCCAAAAGTGATGAGGTCACTGCTAAGACCATAATGAAATGTCACTTGTGACTTTTATGAACCTCCATATTCATCTCAAAAAGAAGATTCATCAACCTTTATTCATCACTGGCATCTTAAATAGCTTTTTTATGAGTCCTCCAGCTCAGAGCATCAGCAACTACATTTCCTTTTCTACACATATAAGCAAGCTCAAAGTCAAAGGACTGGAGGTATTTGACAGACCTTCTCTATTTGATATTCAAGTCACATTGTGTAAAGTCATATTTGTGGATTTTTTGTTTCTTAAACACCAAAAACTGCTCTCTCATCAAGTAATTCCTTCAAAAACATAAGGCATGGATGATAGCTACTTGATTGAGATTGTGCATTGGGTCATGAGGCCTCAATTGATGAGACCCGTATGCAACAACTTGATTCTACTATATCAGAACTAATCCAAGACCAATACTAGATACATCACAAAACACTGTATAGCCTCTTCCTAACTCTAGAATAATCAAGACTGTTGTTGAAGTCGGTCTCCCATTTAGCTTCTGAAAGGCATTCTCTCACACTTCAGACCACAAGAACTTCACACCCTTTTTTGTCAAACTAGTAAGAGGTACAGCAATACATGAGAATTCATATTTAAAACACCTATAATAGCCATCCATCACTAATAAAATATGTATTTTAAATATGTTAGCCTACCGCCAAGAAAGAATACCACTTATCTTCTCTGGGTCAACTCAAACTCTTGTCTCTCAGATCATGTGACCTAAAAAGTTAACCTTGTCGATCCATAAGTGGAATTTAGTGATATTAGCATATAGTTGGTTCTCTCTTAGTGAATTAAATATGATATCAAGATATTTGACATGGTCATATCAAGTATGAGAATACATCAAGATATTATCCATAAAGACTACCACAAATGAATCCAGATGCGGGTGGAAAACTCAATTCATCAAGGACAAAAAAAAATTGGACATGTTCATGAGATGGAACGGCATGACCAGATACTCATATTAACTATAATAACTATAGAAATTCATACGTGGTATATCTGAAGTTCATACTCTTACAAGATGGTAGACTGAACTCAAAAAGATCTTGGAGAAAACCCTTTCTCCTCAAATCTGATCAAAGAGGTCGTCAATACAAGGTAGTGGATACCGGTTTTTATCCATAAGTTAGTTAAATAGATGATAATATACCCATAGTATAAGGTTGTCATCTTACTTCTTGGTGAAAATGATAGATGAACCCCATGTTGAAGTATTGGTCATCTAAAACCCTTATCCTCCAAATCCTATTGCTACCTCTTGAGCACCTACAACTCAGTAGTATCAATACTATAAGGAGGATTGGATATCGGTGCAACTCCTGGAACTAGTTTGACATTAAACTCTAACTCTCTCTAAGGAGGAAGTCTAGAAAATTCATCAGGAAAGACGTCTCTAAAGCGATTGACTACCAAAGGAAATTCAATTTTACAAACACCTTGATCGTCTAGAAAAGGGCTATCAATCTGGATTGTCACTCTACTCAATCAATGATTCTATGGTCCAAGTCATCTCACATGTACATCCTATTCACCCTTAAGTATATAAATACCTCCCTTTAGTGATATAAAAGACACCCTACAGCAATATCAATCCATGTAGGCATGGTAAGGAACTAATAACTTCATCCATAGAATGATGTTTAAACTAGTCATCTCAAGGATGAAGATGTTCCACATAAAACGATAGCATCCTATATCAAGGGGATACTCCTCACAGTGGCGTACAATCTATTAATGTATACCCAAAGTATTATCAAGGGTCATCATCCCACCAAGGTACCGAATTTCAAGTCTGATACTTTCCAAAACTTCTATAGTTATGAATGAATAAAAGGCCCTAGTGTCACTACTGGAGGTAACACTAGTGGATCAGGGCCCCCCACCATCGAAGCACGGTCTTCACCACCATACTACCACATGACTTGAATACATCATGTTGGTATAGCTCAAAAAAATATTATCACATGCCTCAAATAGAATTTGATAATAGCATAATCCATAGGTATAAAAATAAAACAAGTACAAGGCCTTTCTATATAAAGTCACACCCCTCGGCCTACTCTTAAATCTAGGATTGGGAAACATATAAATCATAATAAACGTAAGAGATACTATATAATTCCCACTACTGAGGTTATTTTAGGGTCATGTTCTCTGTTATAAGTCAAGGGTCATAGTATACAAAGTGTCAATTTCAAATTATAGGGGAAACACCCATTAAGTTTCAATTGGAATCTCCATTTAACGACGACCATTTGATTTCATATATTAAATTCATTTAGGTTAGTGTTTATTTATATAGCAATATTTTTAATGGTTAAATTATATAGATCATTGATTCCAATTTATAGTGGCTCAAAAAAATTATAAATTGAACTGTGGCGTCCATCTAATCATAACCATAAACACGTTCCATCCCATGTGACCAATGCTTCATGACACAACATGCCATAATTGACTACTTAAGGTGTCTGTAGTAATTTAAGTAAGAAAACATTGTTTGGTTGATGCAATAACATTAAGTAACCAATTATATTTATCATTCTCCTATATTAAATGTTGGAATAATTTTATATATAGTAGTCAAGGAACTCATAGAAACCACAGACAATACAAGCAATGAGATGCACCTATATGGCATGACATAATGCATGACATTTGAATCTATCTGAGTCAATACTTCCTTGTCATACAAGACTAAGGGTAAAATGGTATCTTAAATCATAATTATAATAAATATCACATATCATGGGTGTCACCCAATAGTGGAATCAAATCAACTATAATAAGAGGAATCTAAAAACAAAAATTCACATCCCTGGTAATTTGGATTTTCTTTGTATGTGGGTTAGATAATTTCAGGTATAGTATCATTACCACCAAATTATGACACTCTAATATATTTTCTACCATCCCAAAATAGTAATCAAAATAAAAGAACCATTGATACCAATTTGTAACATCCCGAACCAACTCACTTGATAACAATATCCAAACTGGTGGTTACATAACCTCAAGCTCACCTCCCCATACGCCAAAATTTTCCGACTAGCAGCGAGGGTTTGTGAAGATACAGTGGGGATATTATACCCTCTTGTGTCAATGTAGCATAGTATTATAATAAATGTATCAATAGCAGAAGCATAATAAATGGAAACTAGAACAGAGAAATTAAAACATCCAAACGGTAGTAATAAACAATCCAAATGGAGAACTATATACAAAATGATGTAATGTCATGTCTCTAAACAAAAGGAATATGGAAACATGGCAGTAGGCACACATACATACAGGTGTATCAAAAGAACAAAAGACCAAAAATCTATCCAATAACATCTTGATCCAAGGATCATTCTCGTGCTCCCAATCTCCCATGTTATATTCAACAAAGCATCCAAGACTGGGCACTTTCCCTTGTCCTTACCTACATCCATGAATTCTATTTGGGTATCAAATAGTGGCCCAAATAGGGTGTGAGATATACTCAGTAATCCACCACCAATTGTTCCTATAATTATACAACTTGTGCATATAATATGATCATTGTAAAGATATAATAACAGTAATACAGTAATATAAACTTCAATAGTTGGATTTGGTTCATGAAGGACACCAGGATAACAATACCTGCATCAGCCCGTGCTAGGAAAACCACTGAACAGATGTCACTATAAACATATATGTATAGATGTATATGCATGTATGTATGTGTATGTGCTATATACATAAGGACATTTATATCCCTATATATACATAAATATTTTTTGTCAAAAGGTTTTCAGTCGCATTAATGTCAATCAATATTTTCCCTTTTGAATGCAGCATAGTGGTGACCGCGGGGTTGTCTCTCAAGGAGGTTATAGTGTGAGTTGCAATAATGTTACTATTGTTTGGGTTAATTTACAAAGTAATGAAAATAGGGGATTTGATTAATAGTTTCAAAACAAAATGTAACTAAAGTGAATGACAAAAAATTGATGAAAAATAAAGTGGTTTGAGAATCAGATTTAAAACAATGGTAGTAGACCAGCTTCAACCTCCTGGACACTCCCCTCTTCCTCGTTTAAAATGACTTCATAATTGAATTTCTAAATGCACCCCAAGGATCCCTAGGTGAACAGTAAAATTTATATAGATATCATATTAAGATATTAATATGATTTTTTCCCACCTATTGAAGTGATTCCATTACTTGAAAATCTCTGAGCAATAAAACTCAATTGATACCACTATGCTCAGTGTCAAGATATTTTTAAAGAAGTTTAAATAGAGAAATCGGTTTATTTACTCATAAATGGAACAACAGCCCTGCTAATTTGATGAAAAATATAATAAAGAAGGAAAAAATCGCATTCATTCAAAAGTATATGTTCAAAAGAAATTTAACACAATAAGAACACAACTCGGAAGAGAGTGTTCATTGGGTGTCGTCATCCGCAACCACTTAGGGATTAGATGCACATCGCTCAGAAAGCCTCTGACATCTTTTTTGAAACCTCAATGGTCTACATTTCAATCATGATCTTGACCTCCACTATGGATAAGAAAGGCTATGAATGGTTGGGGGAGTTTTGTTGGTGTCCCACTACTCCGTATCATCCAAAATGATCCAAAACAGTAGCCAAGGGGTGCCTTTTATAAGCAGCCCCGTCAAAACTTCGGTCTTCATTAATTTCATTTTTTATGCACGTCGATTGGGTCATGACGTGTACATGGGGTACACGACGTGTATCCTGGATCCATTTTCTCTTTCACATCCCTTGAATCTCATACACTAGTTTGACTGGTTGACTCACTACACGATGTGTACAAAGGGTACACGATGTGTACTTTCTCTTCATGGTGTGTTCTGAAGTCACGACATGTCCTGTGGGGAAAATAATTTTTCAAAAAGTCATGAAGTGTATTGTCATTACATGATGTGTAGGCGTTCTGCTTCAGTTTTCCATCTTCACTTATTTTCCCCCAAATTCGTTGTCACGCAGCTTCTCTTCGCTCGTGGCATGAATATTCCTTTACCTATAATCCTGGAATCCATAAGACAATTAAAAATACTTAAAAGTCCAAAATTACTGCATTTTCACAATTAAGATCAAAATATTTCATTATTCCAATAAATATGAAATACATAAAATGTCAAATTGGTGGGGTTTAAATCCTTAAATTATATATGAAAAACATTGGAGATATTATCTCTATCAATAGTGTTATCCAATACCTAAGGCATAACTTAGGAATCCATTTCTAGTCACTAAATTCTCATAAAGTAGTAGGGGATGCCATGCCCAAGTATCATAGATGATAAGGGTCATCATACCCAAGCTTCACAAATGTATGGGATGTCATGCTTAAGTATCACTGGTGTATGGTATGTCATGTCCGAGTATCATGTCAGTAGGGATGTCATACCAGAGTATCAAAATAGAAGGGATTTCATGCCCAAGTATCATAACAGTAGGGATCCCATGCCCAAGTATCATAATAGTAGGGACACCATGCCCGAGAATCATAAAAGTAATAAGAAGTCAAAAGGATTTAGTAAGATCCAATAGATGGTTTATAGTTCACTAGCATTCCACTTTAACAAGGGTGTAACCATTGTTCTATTAAAACACATGATGTGGTAGTACCACTCACTTTCCATTTTACTCATTATGGTCATTTCATATAAATACCAATCCAAAACCACTTAGGAGGTGGTTTGGTAACTCAAGAATTTATAATATCAAGGGCAGTTCCATAGACACACCTCAAGGGGTGTCATAAGTCGATAGAGACCTATTACCATGATAATAATAAGGTAAAAGGTAATTTTAATCAAGGATAATATGTTATTTAAGGAAAAATAGTATTTTTATTTCAACACAAGGAAAATCCGCTATGTGGCATCACGACACATAATATAAAGCAACAAGAGTTTGAGGAATAATTACTAGACCACCATCCTTATGGTAGTAGAGTACTCATCCATTATTATCATTCGATTCAGCCTAGAATAGAACAAATCGGAAAACTAGACAAACACCCTGAAAATACGACATATTAACTCACACCAAAATAGTGTAGAAGATGACTAGACAAACTAAGAAAATAATAAGTCATATTGAATCTCTTACTGATGTGCTTCCAACCTGATGAATGCTGGTCCGATTGGAGTTTGGATGAAGAATCAATAAAGGATCCTCGATTAGGCATGGAGGAGAAGCTTTAGATGGTAGGGCTTCCTATGTGGAAGAAAGAAATAGGGGTCCTATCAAAAGAATGGGTTCTTCTCCCTTTAAAAAAAAGTTCAACATATTCATGACATGCAAATTTTACACGTAGTGTAAAGCTTCCCCCCGCCCCAAGGAAAACCAATGCACGTTGCGAATCAAATTCACATCGTGTATTTTTTCCGTAGTCAGCCTCTAGCCTTTTACTCCCCTCTTCACATAAAACAAAACAACCAGGATGAAGATGCGGTTACCCTGGTCTAATCCAAAATACAAGCTTAAAAAGGGTTTAACTGAATTTTAAAGGATCCATGCTTGATATAAAAAACTAAGATCTTACATGAATCTTCATTCGTTATCTAGAGTGTGTTAAGGGTTAAAATTTATGGATAGATAAAACTAGGGATCAGAAACGCATCATTGGTCATGATGTTTTATTTCATGAGTCTAGTCTATATAAAAGGCAAGAATGTTGAGCCCGATTCATGATGTTTTATTATATGAGTCCAGTATGAGCCTGATCCTTTCACTTCCAATCCTTCCCCACATGCTCAATCTGAGTATGGTTATGGTTTTTAATCAAAGTTAGTGGGAGGTGATAATCGTAGAGAGTACCAATTGACTCGAGATATAGTGAGAAGGACTATTATACATCCAAATTGGTTCAACCATGCTATTATGAATGCGTATTTATTTAATGTTGTTTTGAACATAAACAGTTATGAAATAAAAACTTTTATGGAATCTATAAAATGTAAATAATATCAGTAATGGATATTTTCCATGAAAGACAAAATGATTTACCAAATTAAGAATAAGACCTATACTGTTGTAACCATATGAGAAAATTATAAAATAATTGGTTACAAATGTATTTTTAAAAATAAATAGAATAACACTAGGGAGGTAAAAAACAAATATAAAGCCAGATTAGTTTCCAATGGATTCCTTCAATACAAAGTGATAGACTATGGTGAGATTTTTTCCCTTGTTTTAAAGCATTCATCTATTCAGATTATTCTTACTTTTACTACTAAAAATGATTTCTATATGTTTTTTGACTGAATGGCCCAAAGGCTGATATTTTTATTGATTTTGGAAAATACCCTTTTAAGGGTAAAGGGGGGAACCAAGACTTCAGAGACATCAAGACATTAACAAAATTCATAAAATAAAAGGGTTGCAACCCAAAACAAGACTACGAAGAAGTGCCTCTACCCAGCATCAACATCATTAAGGCATGCCTCCACCAAAGCATGGATGCTCAGCAAGTTGTCTCGTGCAAGGATACACGAGCCCAGTACCGATGACTATGCCATACCCTCTCGATTTCCATATTGAGCAGTTATATGTTAAAACGGTTTTTTTTCATGGAAAACTAGATGAAAAAATTTATATGAGGCTGCTAACGGGATTTTCAAAAGATTTAAAAAATAATCAAATTTGTCTTTTACAAAAAATTTGGTATTGTCTTAGGCATATTGAGGGTATAACCTTGTATTCATCACAATATTCTTTTGTTAAGAAATTTTTAAAATGATATTTGTTTGAGAGCATCAAACCCATTAGCATACCCCAAGGCCAACATGTTATGTTATCCTTTATTTAGTACTTTATTATTGAAGGTGGGTAGATTTAATGAGTAAGATTATGTATGCTAGTGTAGTAGGAAGTCTAGTGTATGTAATAGTTTGTTTAAAACCGAATATTGCTTTTGTTGGTTGTACTCTATGCAGGTTCATTAGAAAACATGGGAAAACACACTTGTATTCCCTAAAATGTATCCTAAGGTCTGTTTCAATGTCTTATGATTTATGTATTCGATATGGTAAAAATGATAGTTACATTGATGACATTTTTAGCTTTGTTGATTTTGATTACGTTGTTAATATATACACTTGTAAACAAACTATTGGTTTTATTTTCTTTCTCCTGGTGGACCTGTTTTCTAGAAATGTAATATGAAATCATTAATTGTGCTATCCACCAATGAGGTTGAATACTCTACTTTAACTAGGTATATTAAAAAAATCTATTTGTTTAAAGGGGTTAATTAACGAGGTGTCTTTATCTGCTTCTAGTGTAGTTGTACATTGTGATAGTCAACATGCCCTATATCTGCCAAAGAACTATGTTTTATGGGGTGAATTGAACCACATAGATATTGTACTTCACTTTATTAGAGAAGTTATGGAATTTGGGATGGTGTGTTCCATAAAGATACACACTGGGGACAATCTCACCAGTAGTTTGACTAAAGTCACACACTTTTCCATGTTTAAACATTATTTTAGTATTATGAATGTTGTTTGAGTTCAATAGTGTAAGTGTGAGAACATCATCAATAACATGAACATTTTAATTGAGAAGGTGGAGATTTTTTATATATATGTTTCATGTTTTTGTGTTGTGATCAAATTGATATATTTTATATATTATTTCTTGGTAGCATTACCTATTCACATGGTCTTGTTTGCATTCATGGCTTGAATTCCCTGTTTACATGTTGCTTTGGCGACATATTTGTGGTATTATCTTCCCCTAAAATTTATGTTTTTTCTCAGTCTTTGATATTTCTTAAATTAGTGGTTTGATTGAGTATTTATGATAATATTTGATCAAACATCCTCTGTGTGCCTTTGTTGTGTTTTTGGTGTTGTGTTTTTTGGCCTCGTATATTTGAGGTGATTCACATATCGACTTTGCAACCTATCTCATTGTGTTGCATTCCCCTACCAGATGCCTTACAGTTTGTTACACGAACGAGCAGTCTGGTCCGGATCATTCGTGTGTCACTCATCCAACATGCCTCACATATTTCTTCTACTTGGTTCATGATTTATCTACAACATCGTCCTTGGGAATTCAGTTCAAATCTTTCATTTGGTATGGTTTTGGTTTGGCGAGAGAGAAGAGGAAAATCTTTGTTTCTGGTGATAACTTGAATGGGGAGAAGATGAATTGAGGTTCTCAGTTGTTGCTTGCTCCCTGAAGTCTAGTGTACTACTCCCTGTAACTAGAAATTTGTTCTGACAGAGACTTTATGGAGAGAATGATGTGGTATTGGAGAAAAATGTTCCTTGCACAAATTTTAGCAGTTGTCGACTCATCTTTTCAAGTCATAAACAATTCTTGATGTAGAAATGGAACTCTGTAAGCGATTTCATTTAAATTTTGGATTTCATTGTTGTTTTTGTGTGAGCCCGTGCAAGTATGGATGTGTTAACTTCTCATGAAAGAGTTGATCATTTCCACCAAGTTTATCTTTGTTTCCCATCTCATATGGTTCTTTCTTGATTCGTGTCTTGTATATGTCTGCTTGTTTTCTTTTAATAAATGTATGTGATGATGTTCTATTTTTGCATGTAACATTTTGATGTTCTTTACTAATTTCTATTTTTTTGTTCATTTCCTTTTTTGTTTACAAAATAACATTCATCTAATAAATCGATTCATGATTTTCATAATAAAACAAATTCATCTAATCATTTCCTCCCAATCCGTACTATCAAATTTTGTTTTGAATTTTTTTTATAATCCCATTTATTTTTTAAATTCATTATTTTAACTCAATT